>JAMKQA010070252.1:0-11687 GCA_024699735.1 Posidonia australis | reverse complement strand
AGTGGACTAAGCCGGGGTTGGCTGAACCACTATAATTCTTGGTGTCTTTATGATTGAATGTTTGTATGCTAAATCTTAAGTACTTTCAGATTGCATAACTAATTACCAAGAGTTAATTAAAACCGGAAAATCTCTATTCACCCCCTCTCTAGAGAAGCTTTACTATCCAACAAGGTGGAGGATGGACATAGGATTGAGAAGGAATGATGAGGATTTGGGTTTATGTAAATATGCATTTACGTTAAGGAGTTAAGATTTACGTAAATTTATTAATTTACCCTCGAATTAACGGATTATCCATAATATGCTACACGATCATTGACCCATTAAATTGATGGACTAACGGATAACTGGTTAACAAGTCAATAGATATACAAAATCTCAACCTTAACATATTCTTAACGGATCAAATTAAGAGATGATACCCGACCCACTTACAACCTTTCTTGTAGATATGATTGAGGACGCAATTTAGAAGGAGGACGTGTAAACTACAAGTGTGATCATTATAGGTGCACCAATCACATTTCTAAGAAATGCTAGAACAAGTATGCCAAACTTGAATTAGCTCAAAATGCTAATCGCACGCACTTTTAATATAGTCACCATCTTTCCTAGGCTAAGTATGATCGTTACCTAGAGTTTAAACTTTGTTCACGACTTTCCATGCAAATACATTAAGTATTATACCTTCCTAACATCTACGGATAGTTGCTGGGAATTTAGATTCAGATCCTTCCATTCATATGGCAGTACTCAAGACCTTTTTGTTTCCCTTTCTAGTACATCCTTTACTCTTTCCAAGTCTATAGCAGATGATAGTCTTTGTTTTATTCTCTGAAAGAGGATTGTTCAAGCCTCCTCTTCTCTAATATTAGCAATATCACAAAGTCCTTAAATTGTTCTAACAGTTTTCCCATATTACTATATTTTTCAAGATCTATAGACAAGGAAGAGTATTGATTTGAATCGTGAATATAATAAATTATACCTTCTTGTTCGTAAGAATGTTTTCATAGAGCTCATCTCATCCACTTCTACTCCAAAGTTATCTCTTTTGTAGCACGTTTGTCTAAGTCATCGATCACATTGAAAGCTTCAGTAAACTTTGCCTTGGATGTATGTGAAACCTTTTGAGTATGGGTCTTGTCTGAGTTAACATCATCATGCTACCAACCCTAGTTGATTGAGTTACATGAGTTATGGTCTTTTTTCCTAGATCATTTAGTATTTATCTATTAAGGCAACATAGGTTGTGTGATACTTGTAGTATATATTGATAACATTCTACGGATAAATAGTTACATAGATGAGATTGCTCAAACTAAAGAATACATTAGAAGACATTTGTCACCAAAGATATGGGAAAACCTCAATACTGCTTTAGCATAGAATTTGCTTATAAATTATAAAAGGGATAAAGTGGTTTTGTTTCAAAGAATGTATGTTGTTGATCTACTTTAGGAGATATAGCTTGCAAGCTTAGGTCAGTTGACCAAAGCCTAAATTTTTAAGATAGCACTTCTAAGCTATTTAAAGATGTAAGGCAATATAGATGAATCATTAGGAAACTTATCTACTTGACTGTCACACATTCAAACATCTCCTACATTGTTAGATTACTTAGTCAATTTATGCATGAACCAAGATTGATTCATAGGTAAGGAGCTTTGCGCATGCTAACTTATGTAAAGAATGCACTAAGTAAAGGCCTAGTCTATCAGAGGCATGGACATCTTTACATTGAGGCTTACTTGAATTCAAACTATGCAAGTGACAAAGGAGATCAAAAATCCACTTCTGACTATTGTATATACATTGGAGGAAACCTCATCACTAAAAGAAGTAAAAAATAAACTGTAATGTCTCGATCTAATGTAGAAATTGAATGCCAATCTATAACACTGACGACATGTGAGATGATATCACTTAAAACTCTGTTAACCAAGTTAGGTTTCACTATGCAACTTCCTATGCCTATGCATTGTAACAATCAAACTACTATATTCATTACCAATAATCCCATCTTCTATGAATGAACAAAACATATTAAGGTGGATTATCACTATGTTAGATATACAGTGATGAGTGGGATTATCTTTACTCCTTATAAACTATCAAATTGTTGATATTTTCACAAAAGGTTTATCTCTAAAGACTACATGTGGCAAAGCTTCCACTCTCATATTTATTTGTCAATGAAATCCTAAAAGTGCATTCACACCATAAATTCTCAACCTTACAACTATAAAAATTATCTATTCAGTTTAGTAGTACTAGTAATTTGATAGAAACAAGGTGGTTGTGAGAACTTGAGGTTTCATGTCTACACTAACTAAAAGAACGAATATTAATTGTAAAAGGAGTTGTACAGCAAATGATTGATGTATTGCCTTCTCTCATTGAGGATAATTATGAGATAATACCAACCTGTCACCTTCACTTTGACCGTCATTTACTCCATCAGTCTCATCACCATCTAGGGAAACTTCACTTTTAGCCCTTTTCTTCTTGTTTTCCTTGTTTGACTTTCCAGAATCTTCAAGAACAGTGGGAGAATTCACAATAGCATCTTTCCTGTTCAATGTTGAGATATTCACTAGAAGACAATATAGAGCTTAAAGGGATGAAGGAATGTCTGTTACAGAATTGCATAAAAGTAAAAGAAAATAAGAAATTTACTTGTCCTCATTAATTTTTTCTTCTCCTTCCTCTTCAAGATTTTGGCCTTTACCAGTATTATCAGTAGTTTCCCCTTTTTTCATCTTCTTCTTCTTCTTCTTCTTCTGAAGCTTGCCACTTTTTTCAGACACAACTGATTCACCATCTGTTTTTTTCTTTGCATCTTGGGTTTGGTGTGAGTTTGTCTCCTCCCCAATTTCACCTTTAGGCAAATTACCATTGTCTTCAGGACCTTTCTCTGCATTCAAATGTTCTTTCTTTTTCTTTTTTGACTTTGTATCAGCTTTCTTAGATGATCCAAAGGATTGCTGATCAATTTCCCTGAGACAGTGATGATGGTCAAGTAAGACTATTGCAGACCAAGTATTTTTAAGTATCTAATACAACAACAATAACGACCATGCCTTTATCCCACTATGTGGGATCGGCAACATGAATCTTTCCACTCCATTTATTGCTTTAAAAAGCTAACAGTTAACAGAACGTCACCTTTCAAAACCTGATTCTATATCAGCAGCATCTTTTGCCTGCTTTCCATTATCCAGTATCTTCTCAGACTTTTCATTTCCTTCAGTGGGTTTTGCATCAGATTTGTTTCTAAGAGATAAAGAAATAGGAAACCCATCGTCATCTTCACTTTCTGAAGCCTCTGTGTGATTCTGTTTGAGAACAATTTGGCGTTCAGAACCAACAGCATCATCATCGGAATTAAACACATGTTGCATCTTCCTCAAACGTCGAAGACCATTGGTATCCTTTACTGGTTTTTCCTCATCTATAATCTCTTCAATTACAACTAGAACAGGAGAATTAGAAATGAAACAAAAGGATTAGGAAAATTCCCCATTTTGTTAGCATCACAAAGACTTTTATAAAAACCTTCATATAATCAGGTACATTATTAGTCTAACATTCAGCACATAATCATATTTATTGGTCTGGCAGGTGCCAAGTGATTGCATTGTAAATTGATGGTGCTAAATATTAACTCATGATGCCAGCTGATGAAAGCATTTGCTTAAAGATGTCAATCAAGTTCACAAATAATTAATCATTTATGAAATAATAACTCTTGTTAAAAAATGTTGCAAAGACAAGGCATGAGATGCATGTATACTTAGAAAAGTTTGGTTTGTAGGATTTGACTGAAAGTTTTGTAACTTGGCCTGAGAAAAAAGGAACTACATAGTTTACATGCATCAAAATAGGCATTCATTCTTTTTTTTTGTTAGGAACAGCTATAACATTTCTATTCCGGTGTTTAAATGCTCCCCCTTGAATGGTATTGTTTCAAATTATAGGTTGTAGACTCCTGGAAAACATGTAGCTCGCTGTCTCATGGTTATCCTCATAACTAATATAAAAAAACAGCATACCTCCGCCATTGGGCCTTGGTGAAGGAGGGAACATGTCGAGATCATCATCATCAATGAAGTCCTCCTCATACCTATCCTCACTGTCAAAACTTCCAGATTGATCACTTTCTGACTCTGCAATGTCTTCTCCATAAGAATCTCTTTACATAGTTAAAGGAACACTATATGAAACTAATCCCATTGGTAGACATAAATATTTGATGATTTCTAACATCTGAGTTTGGTCCAAGCAGCACTGATCCTGGAAACTATCTACCATCAGTTTTCACGCTCATTAAAAGAGAATATTATTGCTCTTTCTTTCACTCTTGCACACACATTTGTTTCAGTGATCACTTTATGGTTTACTATAAACAACATGACTATTCTCTCTCTCTCTCTCTCATTTTCTTATCACAAACTCGCACCACCCTACTCAGTTTTTCATTTATTTTCTTACCACATTTATGATTCACTCATATATCATTTTCTTCTCTCCTGTGTTTCATCACTCATATATCATCACTTGTACACTCACTAATACAACTTTCAATGTAGTGATTTATATTAGCAAATCTGAAATCAGCTAAACAAGTCCATAAAAAACCTCTAGTTATAAAAAAAAATAACGCTAGTATCCTAATACTCAATAAAAAAAATGGAAATGATACGTCTCATCGCCATCGCCATGACCACAAGAACCAAGAAAATAACCACAAAGGTGGACGCTCCTGGGCCCAACAACCGAGAGAACAACATCCTCCTCCTCTTCAAACTCAATGTCCAAAGAAAACGACTCAGTCTTCTCAGGAAGCAACGCGCAGAGCAGAACAGGGCTCTTGCTGCCAACGTTGCACTGAACAATCACCCTCTTCGGAGACGTCCCGTTTCCTAGAGTAGCCTAAACAAACACCATCATCAGCACTAGTAAGGTGCAAAAATCGAATCTTTACTCGTGCCAAGTCCAACCTTTTCTTCAAGATACAACCAAAGATTCAATCTTTTCTCAAAAAAAAGAGGGAAGGGGGGGATCAGCAATACCTGGGTGAGGCGGAGTTTCCCTCTGGCCAGGTCATGGACGTGGGTGTACGGCTTCCCTGGCTTCACCTCGACACCTGTAGAACAAACAGGAAGCATCAGAAACAGAAACAATACGAAAAAAAATTGGGGTTTTTTTTTGTAGGTTTCGTCGATTGGAGATTGTAACTGACCCCAGAAGACCATTTCGGAGAGGGTGGAGGAGGGTTAAATGAAAATCAAAGGCGAACTGCGCTCGTCCCTCTTCGTTGGTGGAAGAGCAGCCGCAGCTAAAAACCCCCCACAAAACCCTAGCTCCTCCCGCTGCCCCTGGAGTGGTGGGCCGGGAAATCAAAAAATGCACTTTATATAGAAATGTTTTGCGTTTGTTACACTGTAGGTATTGATTATTGTGATTTGGTACTGTGAAATGGGAAATTGCATTGGTGGCATGATTAACTGTGAAATGAGAAACGTATCATGTTTCGTTTTATCTGGATTAACGGGAGAGATTTTTGAGAGAAAATTAAATTGAATAGTGTTGGATTGTCATTATATTATCGGAAGGAATTTCATGTAGCTTATAAGAAAAATTCCTATTGGTAAGTAGTATCAATCATAGAATACATCCAACAGTTAAAAGGAACGAAGAAGAAGAGGAAGGGAGGAGAAGAGGGACAACGACAATGGAGACGAGAAGGCAGTGGAAGAGGAGGGATAGGGACACGAAGGAGGAGCGACGGCAATAGTGGCTGGAGAGACCGTTAGTACACAAGGAAGACCGTTGGTAAATAGGAGAGACCAGAGGTGGTAGAGGATGAGCGACACAGCAACAAATGAAGAAGATGAATAATATAATACACAAAGGATGTCAATGGTATACAGAGAAGCCTTAGGGAGGGAAAGGAGGAGGAGGGACAATAGTAGAGGAGGAGCGTGTTGGAGGGACGGTAGTAGTGAAGAGGGGTAGAGAAGCGACGACGGTAGTGTGTGGGGAAACAATGACAAGGATGAGGATTTTAATCTCAACCTTTTGATTTGAGTGCCTGCAAGAAGACTCCCTGTAGCTACCAACATATACATTTTCATGTTATAATATTATAAAATGTTGATATTTCTTAAATGTCAAAGAAAACATCCTCTTCTTATTAGAACATAACAATAAGATATGTGGCATAATATGCCTTAAATTTCATATGAAATGATAAAATACAAAGACCTTCTTGTTATGTCCTAAATTTTTTGTATTGCTTGTCTACATTGTTTTTGAATTGAATGGATATCTTGAACATTTCATAAAGTCCATGCCTTTTCTAACTATAAAAAGAAATTAAGAACATTATGAGAAGATATGTGACATAAGATGCCTTAAATTTTACATGACGTGATCGATACAAATATCTCAGTGTTATGCCCTAAATTTTGTGTCTTGTTTGTCTACATTGTTTTTGAATTGATAGGTTACATGAACATTTAGTAGAATCTATGCTATCTTTAACTATAAATAGAAAGTAAGAATTTGTAAGTGCAAATGTTATCTTTTGACTTGTATATACTTACCCATGATATGAGTCATGGAAATTGGAAAGACTTGTATCTTTTAACTTCTATACTTAAGGCTACGTTTGTTTGCAGCTCCAGGTTGCTCTGGCCGCTCCAACTCTCATGCAGAGCAGTTTCTCTAGACAAATGGCCCCGATCCCATCGGAAGAGAGTGACATCTAGCCACTCCAGCTACTGTAGCTAAAGAAGTGTTTTGGGAGCGGGTGGCTGGCACCACTAGGTTGGAGCAGGTGTAAAAATCAGGTAAAAAGACTGTTTACACCCTATTGTTTATGAATAATTTCGTATAAATCATAGTAAAATTACTACCAATGTCATTTTATCACCCACCAAAACCCGAGCATTTACTGTTCTTTGCATTTCCCTTTCTTCCAACAATAGTAGCGATGACATGTGACGGGAAGAAGTCCATCAAAGGTCGATCGTTGGCATTAAGCAAAGCTCGATCGTCGACATGATGGAAGGAATCTTCAACCATCAGACATTGATCATCGACATTAACCAAAGCTCGATTGTTGGCGTGTGATGGGTGGAAGTCCACCAGAGGTTGATTGTCGACATTTACCAAAGCTCGATCATCAGTGTCCATCAGTGACGCAAGCTCCTATCGCCAAGTTCCCAAACAGAGGTTGATCATCGTTCCCATTTATAGGTGTGTCGTCTTCTTCCTTTTAACAGAATTTTTCCTTTATTCTCATTTTAGGAAGTCATTTACTGACATTAGGGTAGTTCCCTTCTTTTACTGACAATGGAGTTTGAGGCCACTGATATGGGAGCCAGAACGTTGAAACAATTAGAGGCTTATTATTGAAGCATATGCAGCACTTCCACTATTTTGCCATGCTACCATTAAATAACAAAAGAAAATCAACAATTAATTAAATGGAAATTTTTTGGCAAAGGTGAATCCCCGTTTCCTCTCTTGAAACTAGTAACAAAGCATCCCCTGATGAATGTCTATTATTGAAGTAAAATTTATTAACATTAGGGTATTTTCCTTCTTTTACTGACATTAAGGTTTCATTTTATATTACTACTATAGCGTGAATATGTTATATAGCATGAAAGTATTTTACTGGTATAGCATGAATGAGTCATTCATTTCTATAGTATGAATGTGTCCTTCAACGTTTTGTGTTATGATCTGCTAATTCTTCTTAAAGGCACTTTATTTTTGCGGGCTAAGTATTAATGTTGAAACCTTGCAGCTCACAGAAGATATAATTATTGTTAATAATAATGTTTGACTTTAGTAACCTTACTAATATTTATGATATAATTGGTGAAATCGACCTAGAGGAGGAATTTGAGTTTTACATATATCTATACAATGAAATGCAAAAATGGCTTAAAATTGCATACCATCAATGGTAAGTGTAACAACCAAAGTTTTAGAAGTGGTATTTTGACTAAATAATTAAGGTGAAATTCAGACGTGTTAGGCTTTAGGGGCCTCAGTGCCTAATGTAGGACACGTTCTTAGTTGTGTCTGACGCTTGGATTGTGGGTTTCTGGCCTTTTTGGTGTGGTGTGGTTCGGGTGTTGTGCCAGCCTTCGTGGGAGTTTTAAGGGTTCGCTCTATGCTCTGGTGGCGAATCTCAGTTTGCATGACTCACGTGGACGTAGAAGGTCGCGTGATCTGGTTTCATGCTTACGGCTTCCTTTCTTTCCTTTCCATCTTTTTCTTTCTCTTTCCTTTCCTTTCCTTTCTTTCTTTCTTTTCTTTCTTCTCTCCCTTGGGCCCCACCCCCACTCCTTCCTCTTCTTCCTCTTCTTCTTCTTCTTCATTGGGAGAGGAGAGACGGAGAGAGAGGGGTGAGACGAGAGAGAGAGAGAGAGAGAGAAAGATGGTCGAAGAAGGAAGGATGTAGTCGCCACTGTGTCGTCGTTGTCGTGTAGAGGAGAGGAGCAGCTCATGGTTGGAGGAGGAGCATCGCCTTTCGTTTTGCCGCACTGCCGCGTCTTCGATGGAGGTACGCACTCCGTAGATTTTATTTTGGTTCTAAATTTGTACCATAGGTACATGTTAGTGTACTGATAATTGTAGTAGATTTTATACAATTTATTGTGCATTTGTGTGACATTTATGGTTGAATTTATGGTTTGGAGTGAATAGTACCCTCTTTGTGTTTTCTGTTGATTTTTCGAGATCCACTTGATGAATCTCGATGTTGCTTGTCTGGTTTAGAAAATCTCGTTGAGATCTTCATTTTGATATATTGTTTGCATGGTTTGGATTGGTGGTTTGCAGGATTGGGCTTTGTGTCCTATTTCAGGTTGCCATGCAGTTGCTTGGTTCGACATACCAAATTATTTCGATATGTCATTTTTGTTGCAAATTGTCCCCTTGATCCTTGATTCGGTTGACCGAATTCATTCGGTCTGTTGTTCTGGGAGTCTTGGATGTTGACAGAATTACTACTTCGGTCGACCGAACATTTTCGATCTGTCGAATTGGGGGTTTTCAGTTGACCAAGTGGTTTTTCGGTCTGCAGATTTGGTGCCCTGAGCCCAGGTTCAGTCGACCGTCCCGTTTCAGTCTGTCGATCCAGGGCGTGATCCTACATTAAGATATTTTATGTTTTAATATATATATATATATATTAATTTTGGGGAGATAAATATAATGGCATAAATGATTAGGATAATCATTAGAACGGTCTAGGGTTTGCCTAAAACGAATTAGCAAGATTCCACCTGAGGTATGGGTAGAATAAAAGATGAAATGACTTAGAAATAATAGGTTCTTTCCCTAGATGGTTTAGACTGGACATTAGGGATACAGATAGTGTCTCTAGGTCTAAGGTTTGTGTGGTATTGTGTGCGGTGCACTGAATGGAGTATTTAGTGGCATTGTCCCGGGTGTTTGAGCCAATTTAACTGTGCTCCTAAGGGACACGAGCCAGTAGGTGTCTTACATTTGGCTCCAAAGCGTGGAGTTTTGGTTGTATTTGCTTTGTTGTTGGTGTTTTCTTGGATTGTGGTTGTGGGTTGAGCGTAGTACTCGTGAACACAGACGCTCCCAAGGTGTTTTTGCCTAGACCTGACAGGAAAGCTGTTGAGGCTATGTTTTGTTTGTGGTTTCTCGGCCTTTGGTTTCCGTACTACTATTGGGCACAATTTTACTTAATTTTAAAGGATATTTAATGATTTTGAAAAGGTTTTTCCAAAAAGAGAGTTTTGGAAAGAGAAAAGTACATATTTGAAAATAGTTTTGGAAAGAGTTTTCTAGTGTTTTCTGTTTGCGTTAGGGGTCGAGATACCTGAGGCTAAGATTCGTCGAGTCTTGAAGGTATGACACTCCTTGACTGACGTTTTGAGGCTAGGGTTGTGGTTCGTGGGTTGAGGTGTTTCGTGACATGACTGAGAGGTATAAGACTCCTGCTGTCGCTGTGAGCACTGAGGCTCGGGTGTTGTCGTGTGTGGAAGTATGAGACTCCTTCTTGGGCACCATGTGGAGGACACCGTGAGAAGGCGTACCCTATGGTAGCCAATGTGGGTGGGACGTGCGCCCCATAGCTGGAAGTGTCCTGAGAGACAAGATTGCCTTCCCAAGGAAGGGTTGGCTTTGTTGAGGGTTCTCCAGGAGGGAGAATCGCGAGACAATGCGACTCCTACACAGGGTGGTACATCGTGGCTGTGCAGACACCATGGTCGCTCCTTAATGGACTGCTTGTTGCCAGTATTGTCTGCTTGGCACCAGACAGTTCAACACACTGTTTGTGCTTGTGTTTGTGCAGAGTCTTGGTTTAGGAAATCAGGCTCTGGGCCTAGAAGAGGTCGGGGCTTTGACGCTTGTTGAGGCATAGTACTTTGGGAGCGATGGCTCCGTTGTTTTGGGAGGGGTGGCTCCGTTGTTTTGGGAGTGGAAGCTCCGTGATTTGGTGTTGTGCTTGAGTCTAGAGGGGACCATGTTGTACAAAGCAGAGTCTCTTTAGTTGTGCTTTTGGTGTGGTTTTGGGCTTGAGATGGCAAAGGTAGCTTTCTCGGACATGCATAAAAGGTTTTAAAAGTGCATGCACATGGTTTTGAGAAGGAAAAGAAAAGAATGATTTTAAAGGCATGGTTTTGTGATTTTGTGGCCTGCCAGGCAGTGATAGACTGCTTGGTTTGGTGTTGCGGCATCCAAGAGGGATGCCAGTACTTGTGTGTTGGGCATTGGTAGATTGTCCTTTTGGTTTGTCGGCATCCGGGTGTGATGCCTGTGCTTGGTTGCCCTCGGCATAGGTTGTTGAGTTGTAGGTGGAGTGCGTACTAGGTGACTGTTGAGTGGTCACTCACGTGTGCTTTGTTTTGTGTGTTTTGGTAGGTGCAGGATAGTAGCTGTTGGTTGCTAGTGCATATAGGAGGAGTTACGCCACCACACATCAAGGATCCAGGTGAGTGTTAGTTTAGTTTATTTCTGTTATTTATTAGTTTTATTTCCTATTGAAAGTACTTAGCCTTAGCTACATTGTAATTGTTGGTTAATAATAAAGACAAAACAAATAATTAAATGAAAATTTGTAGCTAGATTTTGTAGTAGCGACTTGGAGGTCGTTACAGTTGGTATCAGAGCTTAGGTTCAGCTAAGGACACTAACCTAGGGATGTCTGGTAGTGACTCCGTAGAATTACATATCATGCATTCCTACACCTTGATTTTATTGATTTTCTTGATTTTCTCTGCTTACGGTGTTGAGGATTGTATGCGAGGGACCACGAGGATTCTAGGAGTAACTGTAACACCCCAGTACTACACAACAGTACAAGAACTACCCAAGTACAGCTAAAGAAATTAAATAGCAGCATAAAATAAAGAATGCTAAACACCCAGACCTGTGTGCGGCAAACGTGGCTCGAAAATATGCACCAGACTAGAACTACTCCTACACCTTAGCACCTGAAACAAGGGGACAAGAAAACACACACGTGAGTGACAGGAATGTCACTCAGTACGCGTCCCAAAAACAGCGCTAAAAGCCAAAGAAAACCATTGCTTAACGACAAATCATTTCCAAAACCACATGTTTAATCAGAAAACATGGAAAACAATGGTATTTCAAACTTTCTTTTCTTTTCTTTCAAAACC
>JAMKQA010070251.1:0-15153 GCA_024699735.1 Posidonia australis | reverse complement strand
GCAGCACCCGCACCGCCTCCTCACGCAGCCGCGCGAACCCGCAGCACCCGCACGCAGCCTCCCGCAGGCACTGCCTCCCGCACACTCCCCTGCAGCTCCTCAGCCGCGTGCGCACCCGCAGCACCCGCACGGAGCCTCCTCAGCCGCGAGAACCGCACTGCCTCCCCCACGCACTCCCCTGCTCCTCCTGCGTTTCCCCTGGCCGAGCACCTCCCTACATAGCCCTCTGCAAGGCTGCCTCCAGGAATCCCGTCGGCTCTTCCTCAGCTACGGAGGGGACGGATCAGCAGAGGGTTCACGGGCGTGGAAGAGAGGCTCAAGGGCCAAATAGATGTCCTGCACCCAGGGAAGAGAAAATGGGCTTTTGACTCAGTCAAAGTCCAAGCTCAAGTGGGTTCCACAGCAGGACCGACCCACTGGCCACAGAAAACACACCACAGGGGAGAAACCAAGGCACAGAACACAGAGAAGCAACTACTACCAACACACAACTGGATTTACCATTAATAAACCATATACAAATAATTACAAGAAATTCCATGGTTTAAAAATAAATGGAAAAATCCAGACACAGATGTTACATAATGTTTACTTCAGTAACAACTTATATTAGTTGTAAACAGTATTACTGTTATTTCTGTATACTTCATTAATAACATATATTACTTCAATTTTTTTTTGCATTAAAGGAAGTTGCAGACATTTAGTATTGAGTGTAACAGTAATACATTAGTTGTGTATTCAGGTAGAAAACATTAAAAGAAATATAACATTTCCTTACACTACAAGCAATGTATTTATTTTAAATTTGTATCACTGTTTTTAATTAATAATTTATAAATAGTAACACTATTTTATAATTATTTGTAATACTATTATACAGATGTCCAAAATAATCTTTTTAAATGCTGCCTTCACATACCTTCCATTTTGATTCTTCAACTTTGAATTGATGACCTTCTTTGCTGCAACTTTCTACATCGTCCTATACAATGAATCTTATTTTTATATATAATTATGATAAACTTTAAAATGTTAATATATGAATTTCAAAACATTATTACTTTTTCCTCTTGGAGGGGAGTATGTTGTTTGGTGAGGCTGTGATGGTTGACCACTTCCTGTACAGATATTTTGCATTGGTATTTGGTGGCGGCAACAAATTGTTGTTTTCATAAGTCCATACGTGAGTATTAGTAAATTGTTTAAAACTTGTAAATTGTGAATGTTATTCATAAGTGTATTGGTACTTACTAGTAATGTCCATGCATACCTTAAGTAGTACGACCTTTGATTATCCAGACTGTTAATCAAAATTGAATGGGCATAGCTTGCCCAATTGAATATATGAAGTGTATCTAAATTATGTATACATTTCAATGTTATAGGACTAATTCTGGAGGAAGAATCTGACATGATAAAGGGAGAAAGAATAAGTAAAATCCATAGTTTTACAATAACATTATCATTAAATTTCTAAAATATTTCCCAATTTTCTTTCAATGTCTCATCTTTTTATTCTTGGATGGTGTCTGAAAAACTCATCTAACTTAGAGGTATTGTTTAGCGAAACTTTCATGTCTCTAATGTCTTTTCCTTTATTTAGAATGTTGAGGATGGACTAGAGGTCAGACACCGTGAATTGGATCTTTTTGTCAAATAGCTTTCACTATGATATTGTGATATGAGTTTGTCTAAATCAGTTATTATCACTTTGCATGGAGCATGCCAAAAAAGTGTCCACATGGTGTATTTGCGATCATGTATACTATTTCATCAGTGAAAACACACTTCTCATGAATTTTATATAAAAGAGGGCAACACATCGATGTTGGTCTACAAGCATTAGATGTTTATAAATTAGTTTATGGAAATATATAACTAAAATTAATTAGAATATTGATTACTAATACTATTTTAAAAATGGGGTTGGGATTCAAACATTTTGTCTCTAATTCTTTTGACTTTTCAACTTTGTTGGATTCTGTTTGTGTTTTTTTTAGAAAAAAATGCAGAAGTTATATCAAAGTACAACAACAACAATTTTACAGTAAAAACTACAAGTTCTACTAGTCTAACTTCTTTTTGTAGGTGATTCTTGTGCAATGTCTTTATCTTTAGAATTTTTTTCTGCATTTCTTGGGTGATTTGTAGATTGAAGGAATCGTTTTCCAACCCTTTAAAAAAAAAACATGTGCAAAACAACAACATCTATTTTTTTCAAGATATCATATTAACAGTAACAAAACAAACATAGGAAATAATAAAAAACAATGATATACTATTTTAGTAATACTAATTGCATGTTTATTATTGAAAATAGGAAATGTGAATGGTGTGTAGGTATTTTTACTCTTTTATGCTTTAGCAGTCTCGATTTGTAATATATTTTCCCTATTTTTCTGTATATCCTTTTCCATTATGAAAGTTGAAACCGAAGGTTATATTACCTTTTCTCGTGTCGGAGATATAGGACGAAATGGGTATTTTTTTGTATCGAAAAATAGGAACGACAATTACCTTCTCAATCTAGATGCTGTTGGTCGTTTCTGGTGCAGCAAGGTTGGAGATCGGTGACTAGTTTTTCCAAGAGAAGAGATGGAGAAGGTTTCCTCTGTGGAGTGACGGAGAAGGGTTCGTTTGTGAAGTGACGGAGGAAGTTGGGTTAGTGAGAGAGAGAAGCTTCCTTAATGTTAGTTAGATAAGATTTTATTCATAAATTATTTACGTTGTTTACGATTGTTGGGCGATTGGTAAATTTTTTTCCTTTTCAGTTTTTGTTTGAATTTTGAATTTACGCGAAATGTGGTTTTGGGTAAGTAGTTTTTAGGTTGTAGCCATTTTAGATGATCATCTACTAAAGTAATGTATGGTTAGGGTTAGTCCTCATTTAGTCTTCTTCTAAGGTAGGATGTAAGTGAAATGCTCCATATATATATATAATATATATAGGTCAATTTTTTGATAGGACTTGCCTTTATTTAAGAAATCAATTCTGTTCCTATTTAAGATAAATAGGGTTTTGAATCTCTTAATCGTTAGATTTACATTTTATGATGGATTTAATAGAAAAGGTGTAACTATCTCCTGATTTAATGGAATTTTTTTAAATTATTGTTATTTAAATGATAGCTACTGAGATGAAGATGGATGGTTAAGATTAAGGATCCTAGTTATCTTAAGTAAGGTAGAGTCTTATCAGATCATTACTCTTTTTTTTTATATATATATAGACAATTTTTTATTTCTCAACATCTGACCATTAGATTAAAATTCTAATTGTTAGATATGATCGAAACTATTTAAAATATTTGTATATAAAAATTTAAGTGATTTTGAAATTTTTAAGTACTAAATTTAGTATTTACTTATTATAGCTTGTTATAGTTCATAAAGAACCATTGAATTTGTATACGAATAGTTCTATATGTTATAACTTTTTAAATGATATGGATTTTAGTGTGTACATAGATGATGTATATTACGATTCATAGATTACATTTTAGTTTTGAAACTTATAGTCCA
This sequence comes from Posidonia australis, assembly GCA_024699735.1. Lineage (NCBI taxonomy): Eukaryota > Viridiplantae > Streptophyta > Magnoliopsida > Alismatales > Posidoniaceae > Posidonia > Posidonia australis. The sequence goes on along the minus strand of JAMKQA010070251.1, from coordinate 11,628 downwards.
GAAATCTAGTGATTTTTGCTTTAAAATTGTTGAATTTGTATATAAATAGATATGTACATTAGAAGTTTCTAAATAATGTAGATTTTGATGTGTATTTAATTCAAATGATGTAGATCAATATCTATGAATTACATTTTGATTTTGAAATTTATAACACATGATTTTAAAATTTTTCCTTAAAATTCTTAAATGAGGATTGTCCATAGTTGATCCTCTCCTTATATATATATAGATATATTAAATATTTAATGTTAAAAATATAAAATCAAATCCTAGACTTATTCTCTCTCCTTTGGCTTGCATGTTGAATTTTCGTGCTACAACACCTTATGACATCATTATGTTATCTAACAAATATTTTGATTTTTGAGACAGACATCTTAATAGTTCTTTGCAGATTAGAACTTTGTCATTTATAAGTTCTTTATTTCTTGATGTTTCTCTTCTGAAAAATCATTTATCTAGTTGATAAGGATTTTACTTTGTTATTTATGGGATTTTATTAACTTTAATTAACAAAATATATTGCAAAATGTGATCATTTTTTATTAATCATTAATTACTTATACATCCGTAAAGGTGGCATATCTAGATTTGGATTCATAACTTCATCTCTTTTTAGAAAAGTTTAGTCCAACCTATTATTATGTCTAATTTATTTTTATTTACATATATATAGATTTTGTAACATATATACTGAATAACTTAAAATATATAAATATATGAAAATCTTATCATTTAATTAATTAAGTGATGTATATATCGTCATATCTCTTTTTATATCTTACTATATCTGATTTCATTTTTTCCGTTTCGTATTTGTTTTTTGAGGATTTAGATATATAATTATCCTATCTGTATGATATCTGTATCCGTATCTATATTTCGAACACGGATATAAATATGGTAACATCTATATCTATACCGTATTCGATTTGTTTTGCACTCCTAATGTGTAGCCTTTGAGCTGTACTGATGAAGTCCGTCAAAGGAAGCTGTGCAACGATATGCTGAGGTTAGAGGCTAGGGCACGTGGTGAGGTCATCAGCACTAAGTAGAAGTCATAAGGTCCAAAACTTAGTTCAGGTGGAAGGAGTTACACTGGGGACTGTAACACCTATTTCATATGATGTGGTCAATGATCTTAAAGGTGGTTATTAGACTGTTTCTTTTATTGTTGTGTGCTTTTCTTTGGTATTTAATTAGCTTTTGGTCCATTTTGATACTTTGGGATGCTACTTTTATCTATATGTTGAGATTCTCAATATTGAAGAAACATTTTAATCTATACTCTAACATAATGTCATACTGAGCTCTTTGTTAGTTAAAAAAGGGAAATGAAGAAGAAGAAGTGTTATAAAGTCAAAGGTATTTTCCTTCAAAATTTATTGTAAAATCTACTCTCACTAATGGAAGTACCACATTAGTAAATGGTGAAAGTCCAGTATCGCCGTTTTGAAGTTGAAGGTAGTAAAATAAAAATCAGTCTTAATATTGGATATCATCAAGAAATTTACTATTTAGTTAAATTCACTACTCAAGGATACTATTGGAAGAAGTGATTTAATATTCCATTCCAACTTAAAATTAAGCACATGCTAGACATAAGAATGGCCATTGGTATCATAACCGAACAAAAGAAAAAGAATGTAGTTACAATTTCACTGCATTATCATTTCATTCCTGTTAATTTATTCCTTAGTATTCTGTGAAACAAAGTTAGTGTTATGGTTTGAACTCAAGCATTTTGAGGAGGGAGAAATGACAAAGATGGACAAAAGTTTGAGGAGAAGTTGTGAGGAGGGAGAGTCATGCAATAATTTGAATTGTGAGGAGACTAAACTGTATCAGAATTTGATCTTAAGAAGAGCTGCAGGGAACTTTTCTCTGTGCTTGGTGACAAGTGTTGCACAGCTGTAATGGTAGTATCAAGACATTTAGGGTTTCAGAATGGCTCCACTGGTTAGCATTTGGATGGGTTGGAGCAGCTTAGGGTATGTAGTTGTGCCTTGTGGCTAACTCGGGTTTGGATTTATGGGTTGGATGGTGAATCAAAAATGGTGGGAAGGAAGAAACACAAGGGAAAATTTGTCCAGTTTTTTCTGTTAAAAGGGTCACATGATTGCATCCAATTAACAGTTGGGTAACTATTAAAATGACATAGTTGAAGCCACCATGGAGCAATTTGTAATGTTTTTTAACTTCATGTTAGTATTACCTGAGCATAGTTGATGGTGTTTAAGTGTAATTTATCCAATAGTTAATTATGTTTGATTGGTGCAGATGTATTAGAGCAGGATTGAGAACTTTTCTCAAACTTACTTTCCCTCTCCTTTTTCCCTTTTTTTTTTAATTTATAATTTGGCAGGCTTCTACAATTGAAAGTCATCCATATGTGGATTATTTTGAATTCCTTTGTCTTTTATTTGGTCACCTAGCACATCTGAAAAGCACCTTAATGTAGAGTTATGAACTCTTTCAATGCGTGCTTTTACCTTGCCAGGGATTTCGAAGAAGAGCTAACCAGGACCAGCCTGATGCACGGGCTTTATATCTTCACTCAGTATTCATACTCTTTCCTGCTTTCTATGTTTTTGTCTGAGCATGCTATTTCAAACATTATGGCATGTGAAATCATTTATTCTCTGAGTCCTCTACAGGTTTTGACCTGCCGTTATGGATCTTCAGCCATGTTATCCATTATTTATTCAGAAATACTGAACATGCTTAGACTTTGGGGATTTCTTGATTTCGAAGCAGAGATTTGCTATCCTCGTGACGACTTTAGCCTTCCAAGAGGATACGACAAAAAGAATAGCAACATTTCAGGACATGCTTATATATTGACAACACAATCCTTTTTAGTTGAGGTGAGTGCCACTGCCAAGTAAAATTTCTTGGGTCATATTATTATCACGCAGTTTACTTGTAAAATCCAATAATTTGCATTTAAAATATTAATATCATAGAATAGTGAGTTTGGCACACATGATTATGTGCAAAATTTATAGAATTATTGCTTAGGGATGCGTTATTACTCCTCTTGCTGACTATCCTGTCTGTCAATCTGTAATGTCCCTGCTTATCAATTCTTTTTAGTGTCATGCAGATTACTCATTCTTCTGTCTTTTCTATCAAAGAAAATAATTTTACCATTTTACTGCTTTGTGGTATATTCTTTGTTTATTGTCATTAATTTTGTTCTCCTGATATTTTCTATATTTCCCTAAATATTAGATATTGAGACTGACTAAGAAGTTAACCTTAATTCGTTAAATTAATGTTTTAAACAAAAAAAGAAATGTTGTTTCTTGTATCTAGAGAGGCAACCAACTATTTCTTTAAGATATATTGACATTTAAGAATTAGAACCTGCTTAATTATTGATATGTTGACAGTCCAAATAAACAATTGGAAATACATCTGAAGCAGTAAGGATTTGAGAGATAACATAATGACAATGGAGGAATGACATTGAAAAAATAATGGGGGATGTTGAAAAGCAAAATAAATATCAGGAAATACTTTGTAAGATGCAAAAAGAAAAAAAATGCACTTGTGAATATCTTTGGCACATGTAGATCACTCAATTCTCTTTCAGTCACATCTTAAATCACCAAAATTAACTGTAGCTGTTATGATAAAACAAAAGCAGTGCACTGTGTGAACAGAACTGACCTTATTGTCATCTCCTCCTCCTAGTCCTCTAGAATTTTCTAAGGTTTGCTGGGACAAGACGTGGGAATACATGTTCGTGTGTTAGATCCGGGTTGAACCTATTCGCCACCCAACCCATGTAGCCCAAAACCCAAACCCAACACGTTTATTAATCATGTCAAAAACCTCAACCTAAACCCAACCTGTTCTAACATGTGTTGACCCACCAACCCTAGTAATACAGCTGAGGTGGAAACTGGTCGGGTTGTAAACAACTTGAACAACACATTTGTTCCTTTTTAATATTTTTTCCTATTTAGCTATCAGACAATTTCAATACATTTATACATGCTAGGAATAATTCCCTATAAATAATATGAAAATAAATGAAAATATATACATCAAACATTGAATAAAGACCCTATTTAAAATATTAAAGAGTAAACTTTAAATCATCACCCAAGATATGTCTCATCAAATACTCAAGTAGTCAACTATGATTTTGTTCAATACATTAACTCATCAAATCATCATCTGAAAAATTAGTTTACCTATTAGAAAATTTTAGATGTAAAGAAAAAACTATACAAAGTATTGTCAATACCTATTTTACAGAAACATCCATAAAATACCAAGTGCATACCATACTTATTGAGGCGGGCACCTAGACATCGCCTAGACCCCAAGCATTACAACATACCTGGGCGTTTTAACGCCTAGTGTTATTTTAATTTATCCAGATCTGGATCGGATCTGGGTGTTTTCAAACAGAAACAGGGATTTTCATCCTTGATTCATGTAGAAGCTCCTAGCCGGCCAGGAGCTTCTCTTCCTGTCTCACATTCGGCCATCAATCTTCCCTTGATGGCCTCCCTTTTCTCCGATGGCCTCTGGTTGCTCCTTTGGCAACTTTTTCGGCCTCCTCTTTGGCGAGATCACATCTCCTCCTCTCTCCCTAGTCCTCATTTACAAGGTAAGCTTTATTTTACTCATGGTTTTTCACATTTTCTCCTTTCTTCTTTATCTTGGATTTCATCTTCCCTTTCTCCAATGGCCTTCTCCTTTATCCAGCAAATTAAATGACAATTTCAGTTTTTTTAAATATTACTGAATTTTAAATACTGATTTTTGTAATCATGTTATGCTGTCATAGTGCATGTGGATGTGGAGAAAATTCTACTACCATCATCTATTCAAGAAAAGGCAAAGAGCCCATGGAAATCTTTGAAGAAGAACAAGAAGATTTTGTAGAGGATGAAGAGAACTAGTGTTTTGAATTTGAGGATGAATTTGATGAAGGAATGGAGGATGAAGTGAATGAGGATTTACTTTTAGTTATTGACATTGACTCTTTAGTTAATTTTTATCTTTTATTTGGACATTGACATTATCTTTTATATTTAGATGTTGGTAAAGTTGTTTTGATTATATTATTAATGTTTTAATGATCTTTTAATTATCTCTTACTTTCATATGGTGTATTACAGTACTAATTAGAGATTATTATTGTCTGAAATTGATTATATATCATTTAATTATATGTATATATAATATTCCTGATTTTTTTTTGTTATTAAAAAATGATGCCTAGGCACCCCTGGCCAATGCCAGGATGCCTTGACGCCTTGAGAAGTGTGGTGCATACCGTGCTGGATACGTGTTTGAGGTGCTCAACCCAAACTACATGGGTTAGGTAGGTTGAGATACGCCCTTGTGCAAATTTGCATGTGATGTTACATCCAGTTGAGGTTTAAGTAAATAATACAACTTTGTAATACATCACTAAACAAGTAATAGTATTAGTTAAATTGTCTGGTTGAGATATACTAAGTGGTCCCTGTTTGATCTCTGATATGTAACGACGGTCAATGTATTTACAATAAAGCATTACTTTGAGTGTTGGCTAGATCATTTTCTTGGGATTGATTGTGGTACTTACAGTAAAATAATATTTACAATAGTTTCAAGATAAGTTGACAAGCTGAGAGATACATAGTGGATTTATTATCATCACCTATTTGCAGGAACTAACTAAATCAAGTATGAAGCAGCTTATGCAAGGAATTTTTTCATCAACATCCCTTAGTATTTGTTTTTACCTACTGTTGGCTTTATCTCAGAATATAGACGGCAATAGACTAGAAAGTAACTGGCAACAGTTACAAATTGCTTGTTACAATTGCTGCTTGTTTCTTGTTGATGCAGTTTTCTATTTATTATTGAATTTATTTTATTACGATCTGTTTCATCTACATAAAAACCATGGCCTTTATCTGTCAGGATTCCTACTGAGTCATCTACTTGACAACATGGCCTTTATCCATCAGAAGTTCTTTATGTCGCTAGGTCCTTTCGAAAATGTGTCCTAATTGACATCCTTATCATACAGATCTTGCAGAACCTCAAAGATGTATTTTGGCCATTCAAATATGATCATAGAAGTAGTTTATTCCTAAGAGCAGCAGATGCTGCAAGCCTTGGTGGACATGGCTTTGTAGTGAATACATCTTCAACCTATGATAATGTGAGGTAGATCTCTATACTGACCACAGTCTCATTGTTGACATCCTAAATCATCATTTTTGAACTTTTGCTATATCCTTTTTTGCTGGCATCAGTTTTGAAATAGCATCTGCTAAGGCTGCTCAACATAGGCTAGAACGTGGAGTCTGGACAAATGTACGTTTTGGTGACATGCGCCGAGCTTTAGCAGGTATTATTGAAATAGTGTGATGTCATTTCTTTTCTTCTTTACTAGGAATTTGTTTGAAGTGCAAAAATTATTGATGAGGTGAACTGAGGCTCAAACTTTTCTTTGTCTATCTACATTCTATAATCCATTTGTGTTTGTTTGCCCTAGTTGCCACTTAAAGAGACCCTTTTAGCATCATCATGTTGACATGTTAATCTGCTCCATCCTATGCACTCTTAGTGGTTCCTACACGTTTGCTTTTGCTTTCTCAGATCGAAAGGCTAATATTCTAATTATTTTTCCACATTTTCATGTTTATGTGTCTTCATCATCTATGACTTTTCTTCTTCAATTATGGGCATTTCGAAAGTGCTTATCAATTTTGACGTCCATTTTGTTCTCATCATTGTTATGATTCGTGAGGGTAGGAAGATGATTTAAGCTACATGTGGAACAGAGGAAGGGAGAAGAAGGGTAGGGAAGAAAAGAAAATGAAGGAGATTTTAGTCTAATAGTCCAACTCAAGATGATCTAGTCCTACAATCACGAGAACTAGTAACATAGGTGTAGTGATGGAAACAGTAGTTTTGAATGACTAGGCATCGGATGAGATTGTGAGAGGGGAAAGATAAGAAGAGATTGCAAGAGAAACAAGTCTTAATTAGAGAATCAACCACTGCATCAACCAACATAACTTAGAGTAGCTCCTTCAATACCCTTTTATGCATTTTTGACCAAGGAGTGGTAAACAAATCAAAATTTTGGATACTTGCCTTGTTAGAGAAAGTTAGAATGCTATCTTTTGTGTATTTTTTTGAATAAATGTTGCATAAACTGTAATTCAGGAGTACTATTAATTGCAAGAGGATGCTACGTTCTTTTCCCCTCAAGTAGATTTGTTATTTCAATGGCGTAGTGGTTGCCCCTTATAACCACTTGACCAAGTCGTTTGAGGACAAGTAGATGGGTTTATTGTGCTTCTTTTTCTTGTTTCTATATATATTTGAGATATTACTGTCCTATGATGCTGAAATTATGGTTTTTCTTGATGTAATTAAGATGCACTGTTATGGAGGATTGACCTAGAAGCTCTTGCTGCATATCAGCATATTACGTCCAAACAGCACTACAATACGGATTTCCAAATTCACTAGTTCAATAGTGGGACTATAATGCTGTTTGAGTATGAACATGTAACCACTTGACCAAGTGGTTGTGGACAAGTAGATGGGTTTATTGTGCATCTTTTTCTTTGTTTCTAAATATCTATTTGAGACATTACTGTTCTACGATGCTGAAATTATGATTTTTCTCAATCAAGTAATTAAGATGCACTATTATGGAGGGTTGACCTAGAAACCCTTTATAGATTTCCAAATTCACTAGTAGTTTAATAGCAGGACTTTATTATGCTGTTTGAGTTTGAACTAGTGTGTACTTGTTCTAGATGCATGCAGACAGTGATTGTAAGAAATTCATTTTTTAGTAGTATTAATGTATTAGTTTATTCTACTTCACTGAATCCTTAGTAATACAGGCGTCATCCCACCCTTTACCTGACAAAAAAAATGAAGTTTTTTCCTCTCTTACATGCCGCATTTGGGTATTCCATTCTTGCTTTGATTTGACAGCATGTGAACGCCTTATTCTCTTGGATACCGATCCTCTTGAACTTAGAGACTATGCTGTTCTTCTATACCACTGTGGTTATTATGAGGAATCTCTACTGTACTTGAATCTGTATCAAAGTTCAAGGGTAAGTTGATCAACACTATCTTATACTTAAAAGTAGCGAAATGTATGCTTCAATAATCGTCTGTTAATCTGTTACTTGATAGGAAACTTATCCAACAATTAGAATGAAAGTTTCAACCTGACATAAGAAATGCCATTTTGAACTAAGTTTTGGTTTATGTGGTTTAAGATTCAACCCTAACTTAAAAAGGATGTAGGGAATATACCTTTTGGAATTTAGTATATCATCTTCTGTTTATGAAGGCATCTCTTTTGAATACTGAGAAAGCATCTTGACCACTATAGTTCAAAAGCATCTCAGGCGGCCCAGATGAGTCATAGTTGACCCTGAAGGATGACCTTACTATTTATGAGACTATGAATAAGCTGCACTGAATCATTGAAGTGAGCTCTTCCTAAGGAACTGCAGCTTCTACGGAGTCATTAGTTATGTCTTTAAAGGGAAGGAAAAATTGATGTGTTGTCATGATGTTTTATCGTTCAGGAGAAATCCACTTTAACACAAGTAGAAGAATTGGAAGAAGAGGCCGTTCGGAAGTTGCTGGTTCGCCTTGACTTCATTTCAATGGAGGACGGTTGGAGCAGGCCAGCAGTTGGTAGAAACTTTTGGTGCAAAAATTCAGAGCCATGGTAGTTTCTCCTGTACATCCATTATATACAGGTATGCTGTAATAAAACGTTAGCATATTGTAATATCAGACGAAAAATAATTGTAAGTAAAGTTACTTCATTGGGTGTAGAACTTCTTAAAAAGAGCTGACTGGTCTCTGTCTCCTACAGTCAAGGTTGTTTCTTTTTTTTTGAGATAAATTCAGAATTCATTAAAAGGCATATAATGTCAAAGGTTCAAACAAGTGACGGATTAAACCTTATAGTAGAGTTAAAAAGCAAACATACGGATTTAGTCCATGCAGAAGCAATCGCATGTCACCACTACAAGCCAGGATGCTGAACAAAACCCACATAAGTTCAGACAGAATACAATCCAAAAAGGGCATCCTCATGCCACACGAAAGAGCACTAAGAAAAGAGAGTACGAGGAATGCGAGCTCAATGTTCAAGGTTGTTAAGGTGTAGGCTGATCAGCCTTTTTTTTGTTTTTCAAACCTGAAAATCTCCAATTAAAGTAATAGTTTTGTTTTGCTTGACCAACTGAATGGAGTGTTTTACCGAATAATGTTTATGATTATTACTCCAATTGGAGAGTGACAGGTCTGAATCTTAATGGATGGAGAATTTATAATTTTTTCGAAAAAAAAAAACCTAGGTCGAGTGCCTTAGCATTTTCCCATGTTGCAGGAAGGAAAGAACTAGAAAGAATTGGTTTGATGAACATGGCTTCTCATTCGATATTTTTTTCTTCTGGATTCGAGGGAAAGTCAGTTGAATGGCCATATAACTCATGTCTAGTTTTTTGACTAGGAGCTATGCTTACTATAACCAACTTTTAATAGCATGGATTATTACTTCCAGTAGTATCTTTTTTTAGCGAGTGAGGTGATTGTCAGGGATTCTCTATTGATTCTTTTTGGTAAACTATGCCAAAGTGAAGCAATGCCTGTTAGTTTCCAGAGAAAACTGATAGATGTAACAAAGTCTCAGCAAAGTTACTGATAGAAAACTGATTCTCTATTGATTCTTATGGAATTAAAATAGCAAAGCTACTAATTTCAAGTCACTCGCATGGTAAAGAACACATCCAGAACATAACAAAGCCCACTGTTTAGCTGTTCATGCCTTTACATGTGTTGAAAGGAAGGTTCACTTGGCAAGAACCATTCAATAGATTTTAATTCAACGTTTGCTTTGTGGGATGCAGCCCATGGTTTCCATGTCGCCATCTTCTCCGCCGACAAACCTGACCAAAGGCCGAATGAAGGGCAAAGTGGCAAAGGTCGTCACTCGTCACCACACATGTTGCTTTCAGTCACGAGTACCTTATTTCGTGATATTGGACGGTACAAGTGTATGGCATACGGTGAGAAGCGAAATTTGAACAACCTGTACGCTTTCTAAGTTATGACGCCCTCCACGGAGACTTCCTAGCGTGTTTGGAACTTTGGACGAAAAGGAAGAGTAAAACGCGAAGAAGAGTCATGCTATTTTTCTACCAACCCGTTTAGTTGTCCGGATAAATTGAACATAGCTGTCTAAACTTCTACCAAACTGTTTAGTTGTTTTTTCTCCAACTTCTATTTTTTTCTCTATTTTTGCCGCTTGACTTTGTAACGCTAGGAGTCCTCAAGTCAATACGAGAAACTCGTGAAATGGGCAAGTACGAATCCTTCAACGCTTTTGTAAATCATTACCCTTCACAACGCGAGGCAGGAGAGAATATTTGTAAAAATTTACTGTTTAACTCTGTACCTACTCCATTCCCGTAGATTTTTTTTTCTTGATAAAAATATAATTATACCATCCATAATCTCAAATATATTACATGGATATTATCTAAATTAAAAAAAAAAATCATATATACGATCCATCCTTAAAAAAAAAATATACAAAAATACCATTAGCGTTAAGTCTTTGATTAAAGTCTGCCATTGATGAATTAAAATCTAATCTAAAAACGGAACATAACTAACCTGTCCTTACAATGACACTAACTTATCTCTTCTATCCCACTCTACATCTCGAGAAAAATGAGAAGGAGAAGTTGTTAGGTCCAATGGAGGATGGAGATCCAGAGGAGAATGGAGAAATAATTGTTTTGACCGATATACATAATTTGGGTTCCTTTCGCACTCTCAATCCAAAACTCCTCGTTGGCTACGAAAGATACCCACTACAATCATAAGCCAACCAGGTGATTGCATCTGATATTCATTGAAAGTGACATGTGTTCAATGATTCCGAATATTGCCAAGATTGGAGTTCCTCCTGAAGTCAACTCTCTCTTTATCACACGCTAATTAATTAATGTGCTCTACATTAGCAATCTTAGCAAATGCCAAAAATCTTAGAGTAGGCACCAGATACATAAGAAATGTCAAAATTGTAAATCTTGGAGTATTACTAAAGGAGAAGGTGGTGGAAGCTAGATGAGCTTAAAGATCAAATGTATACTAAAATTCATATTATTTAGAAATTTCTAATATATAAATCTATTCACATATAAATTCAATAGTTCTCTATAAATTACAAGATATAATAAGTACATGTTAAATTCAATACTTAAAAATTTCAAAATCGTTTGATTTTTAATATACAAGTATCTTGAATAGTTTTGATTTTATCTAGTTGTTGAGATATAAAAAGTTGCCTTCAAATACTTAAAATGAGGACTATCCTTGATGGAAATTGATCATATACGTACATATATATATATAGGGAAAGGTTCAGATAAGGACATGTCCTATTTTTAGCATTTTAAGGACAACTTCATATCTCAATATTTAACCATTAAATTAAAAATCTAAACCATTAGATGTCATCTACATTCTCTAGGATGAACACATGTAAAATTTCAAGTGATTTTGGAACTTCTAGTTTAATAATCTAAGACATGTTAATTATGACTC
>JAMKQA010070250.1:0-14413 GCA_024699735.1 Posidonia australis | reverse complement strand
AAGACCACAGGTAATGATTTGATGCATAATGCATGTGATTTACAAAGAGTTTTATGAATGGAAAATGGTTTTGATAAATGTTTTGAAAAGAGAAATTGCATATGATTTTAAAGAGATTGATGGAAATTGTAGAAACCACAATGGAACCAGGACTTGCCGACGAGGTAGTGAGACCTCTAGAGATGTCAGGGACGTGTCCTTGGTTGTGGTTGCCGAGTTTGCGGTCCGGAGTAGGAACCTCGAGACTGTGGTGGTACTGTAGGACCTGGTGTATGAGAGACCTGGACTACCCTCAGTGCCGGTGCTGGACGGGTCTGGGGTTAGAATCCCCAGGTGCTCGGGCACCAGGGCGTCCCTAGGATGCACTCCGTGCTTGTACCAGTGAGGGTCCATTTTGAGGCTGCGGCTGGGGCGGTTGAAATCCAACGCTGGGTGGTTCACCGCGGCACTGCAGTGTGGGTGTGGTGACATGGAATCCTCACCAGCTGCTTGTAGCCTGTTCGATCGCTTGTGGCTAGGGTGATGCGACCAGTTTTGGAATGGAAAAGTGTGGATTTGTGTGTGGACTAGTTCCTAGCCCGGAATTGTGATTTGTTGTGTTAATGGTTTTAAATGATGTTTTGGGCTAGGAAACTAGATGAAGTGATTTACTTCTCCTATGTTGAATGCAAAGGTTTATGAACGAGCATGAGGTTTTGAAAGAAAAGAAAAGAAAGTTTGAAATGCCATTGTTTTCCAAGTTTTTCTAATTGAATATGTGGTTTTGGAAATGGTAGTTTTCTGGCAATGGTTTTCATGGGTTTTAGCGTTGTTTTTGGGGCACGTACTGGGTGACATTCCTGTCACTCATGCGTGTTTTCCTTGTCCCCTTTGTTTCAAATGCTCAGGTGTAGGAGCAACCTAGTTTGGTGCATCTTTTCGAGCCATGTTTGCCGCAGACAGGCCTTGGTGTGTAGCTTTATTTATTTTATTCTGCCATTTAGATTCTTTTAACTGCTCTTGGGTAGTTCTTGTACTATTGTGTAGCATGGGGTGTTACATATGTTGTGTAGTGTATTGTGGTGGTGGAGGAGGTAGAGGTGTTGCCCTCGTTGTTGGAGCAATAAGGAGTTGAGGCAACAGCTAAGGCGGTAGTGCTGTGGGGTGAGCTTGTAAAGCTAAGTGGGGTTGTGCCAGAACCTCAGCAGTGACAACGAGAACAACCATATTGGGGTTCAATGACAGAGCCATGCCTTGGAGCCTCTGTTCGAGGGCCATCAACTGCTCTACCTACATGGTCCAAGACCCATCAGTGGCAACACCGAGGGAAGGGATAGAAAATTGGCCTAAAGCAAATGGAGGTACAAACACGAATTGTTCAAGAGGTAGGGAACCTACGACTGAAGCCACCATAGCAGGCTAAGTGCCAAGGATGGAGTGACCTTAAAGGTAGGTGATGGTCAGCGGTGCTGCAAGGACCCTCGTGGTGGTCATCGCAACAGACTCGATGACGGGTCCTTGATTGATGGCCTACTGCATCCCTGAAGGAAAAGGAGTGGACTCCTTCTACACCAGGAAGTGGTGCACAAAAGGAGATGACGGGACCACGGATGTAACAGTCAGAGTGAAAGGGACTGAGGTGGAGATCTCCTCCAGGACACCAGTGGGGTGAGCGTCACCAATGTGCTGGGCCATAGCTGATCGGGAACGATGATGACAAGACTACAGTGGCAAACAAGGGGGTGAATCCTAGGACGAGCTATCGTCAAAATCAATGGATAACTTGAGGAAGGATGGCAAAGAGCGGTCACAACAGAGATGCTAGAAGGAGGACTCGAGCTAAAGCTAAGGAACTCACTCGCTAAGTTGCGTCATCGAACGACAACATGACCGAAGTTAGAACCTATGACCTAAATAAAAGTCATGCGATGTTTATTAAAGTGGTATGAATGGCACACATGCATATGGATGCAACTACTATGCACTCCCTCACCATCTATGTGTGCCCTAGTAGGCCATCTACTCCAAACTCTCTTATAGGTAATATGGGTCTTTGACTTAAGGTCAAAAAGTAAGGTCCTGTCCCATGACAAAGCGATGGAACGGTGATGTGTTGGGAGCCTCAACCCTGTCAAAGCATGGGTTGTACCCTCCACTAACATCGACATGACCTCGGACAAGGGGGGACAGATCAAAACCCTGTCCTACGCCAAAGCAATCGGACGAGAAACCGAGACTGCCCTTCGTAGACTGTAGTTGGACTCAAAAGATGAGAAGATGTATGCTCCTATATGAATCATTCATGCAAATATGCTTGGTGTGTTTTACTTGCATTTTATTAAACCAAGGGAACAAGCGTATGTTTGTCTCTAGTCGTGACTAGATGTTGCTTTTATCTTGTGAATTTTGAGTTAAGCTTGTAGGGGGAAGCAACCATGTCTCCACTTTCCTAGGCATGGTAAATGCAGAAAGGGGAAGAAAACAACCAATCATGACAAGCAAACACCACACATCACATCAAAATGCAGGATCATGGCATGTGTAGGTGTAATGTGATCATGGTGGTGAAAAGAGAAAGCCAACATCATAGCAAAAGGAACAAAGCATGTTATGTGCAAGTGGTGATGTAGCATATTTGTGTAAAACAAAACAATCATCAAACAAAAGGCATAAAAGACACCCAACAAAGATTCGCATGTCACAAGCAATGTAATAACAAGCACGAACAAGCAGGAGCCACACAAGTGAATGAAGAGCACAATCATGAAAGTTGGAGTCTGGTATCCCTAATGGAGTCGCCAGTTCTTGTGACCATGCCGACGTGGGGGAGACCGATAGGGCCATGGTGGGAGTGGTGAGTCCGAGGAGATGGACACTCGACTCGAAAACACCGGAAAACACATAAAAACAAAACAAAAGGATAAAGGGAGTCGCCACCTAGTTTATTTAACGAAAAGACAAGGAAAATCGGACAAATGCAATGCAATGTAAAACAACAAACAAAGAAAAACAAATAAAGGGAAATGACTCCAATGCCAATGGAATAACACATAGGTCATTGTGAGTAGAGAAACGGGTAAGGACTCATGTTACGCACGAGGAAGGTGTTAGGCACCCTCGCACGCCCAACGAATCAGTCTTTCTACACTTGTCCACTCATGTGTGTGGCGAATGCGAATGTATGCTTGCTTGTGTCTAAGATGAAGGTGTGCTTCACGCCATGTGAAATCAATCGAAATGCAAGAAGTGCAAAGCCGTGCAACCTAATGCTTAGCCACGCTGTATGAGTTCTAGACCAATGGTCCACAAGAGCATGACATAGTAAACATCCTTGCCCTAGAGATGAATGCGAGAAAATCGAAAGAAATGATGGAAAATAATGCATGCGATGCTCGGGACATTATGTTAGCATGAATGCTATTTACTGTACGCCCTTGGGCAATATGCAATGTGCAATGCATGGAAGCCAATTCGGGACATGATGTAGGTGATTATGCCGATTACTATACGCCTTTGGGCGATATGCAATATGCAATGCATGGATGTCATTAATGTATGCATGAGTGGGCACGATGTTTAATGCTACGCGGATGCAGGTAAAACTGGGAAAACACCGATTGAAACTTATTAAATCAAATTAAACATGAACACTTGTGAATAATGGCAAGATACGCTCAAATAGATAACATGCAAGGCCAGGTAGTGGTTATTACATAGTATAAACATGCTCAGAACACACACCATCCAGCAAACAAGTCAAACAGAGCGATTTTCCTAACGTCGCCCTTCTGTACAGTGTCAAGCTTTGTTGCCCTTCCATTGGGTGACGAGGGGCATCACCTCTCAGTTTGGCAGCACATGCCCTAGATTTATCCAGTGGCCTAAATCTGTCTTGGATAGATCAAACGTTAAAAAAATCTACTTAAGCAATAGAGAAAACGTCAATTTTAGTGGGTTTAGATATTTATTTAATGATTTGATTTACTAGTGTTCGCTTGATCATATTGGTTCCTATGGTAAGGGTGAAGTTGATTTCAAGGGTTCTAGGGGGGCACATAGTAGGATTTGGGCTCTTTGGTATCTCTCTTTGACCTTAGTTAGGGTCCAACAAGAGGGCCTAGACTACAGATTTGTCTCTCCAAAGAGGGGCCCGTAACCCAGGATTCTATCTTTAAGGGTCGGTCCTAGCAAACCACAAAGCAATAAATAAACACAAAATAACAAGATATCAAGTTTCTACTAGGGTTTGTTATAGACTTAAGGAGAAAGGTGAAGTCTAAAATAAGCCCTTAGGACACCTTAGGTTCTCTAACCTGATAATCATAATCAAGACAGAATATGGACAGGCGACTTACACTAACCCGGGTTCGCCTTGCTTATTTGGTTAAACTAGATAGAGAATCCTAAAGAACTATAACCTTGCTGTCAAGTAAATAGTTTCCTCCCTATCGGTGGACAGAAGACAACCCTAGAAACTGGTAAAGAGCCAAAATAATAGTGGGCAGGAATATTATCATTTTCATTTATTCAGATTGTTACTGCAGGCGATAAAAACCAACACAGACAATAAAAATCAAAGCCTACAGGAAAAATATTTTAGGGATCATCTGTCGCCTCTCTGATAGGCACCTGATCTTGTCGCCTATAGGTCTAGCGATGAGACCAGTTGCCTCTCGTTATGGCGACTCGAGGTCGGCTTCCTCCTCTCGCATGTAGGGCTACCCTAGGTTTGCAGATCTTATTATCTCTCTCTCTCTCTCTTGGATGCATGGATTTATGGTTCTGGTGGAGGGTTGGTTTCTCCCTCCCTCTCTTCCTCTTCCTCTCTCTCTCTCTCACTCCCTCTCTTGTATGGTCTAGGGTTCTGTTGGAGGTGGGTGTGGTTTTACTGCATGGGCTGCCTCTCTCTCTCTCTCGCATGGTCTAAGGCTTTATTAGAGGCAGTTGAAGGCTTACTGCATGGGCTACCTCTCTCTCTCTCTCTCTCTCTTTCCCTATCTCTCTCTCGTATGGGGACTGCTGGACATGGTTGTTGCATTCTCTCTCTCTCTCTCTACTTCATGGGTCTATGTTGTGTGGGATTGCATGGACATAATGTCGGGTTCGTATGGACTGCGAGTATGGAGGAAGACATATGCATGCGAAAACAAGGGAGAAGGATCACCATTCATGTTCAAGGGTTGATGGCCTCGCGTGGGCGGCGATCCATGGCTAGAAAACATGTATAATGCGTAAAACTAAGATAAAACAGTGAGAAAACCTTCGAATACACACTGATATTCATTGAAAACATGAAAATAACAAGGATGAAAACAAGTTCTACGCAGAGAAGAGGTTATACTTGCATGGTGGATGATTTTCGACGTCTTCTAGTGATGGTGAAGGCTGTTGAACATGGAGTAGGGCTTGGGCTATGATGGTTGTCTCTCTCTTCCTCTCTTTTACGTGGAGGCTAAGGTTTTGAGGGTGTCTCTCTCTTTTTCACTTTCTAGGGTTTCTTTCTCTCTCCTTTTCTCTCCTTCTTCCTCTCCTTATGTGAATCTTCCAAAAACTCTCCTCTCTACATGAAAGCTCTCTCCCTCTCTTTCATATGGGGTAGGCTTATATAGGTTAGGGCTTTGCATGGGATGCGTAGGATGTGTTTAGGGTTTAAATGAGTGGTGGTGATTGGCTAAAGGAGTAGTATTAGGGTTTTGGTTATGACATTATGTTGGATTTGGTTTCAAGGGTTGAGATAGGTTTGCATGGGCCTAAGGTTTAGGTTGGGCTTATGGTGTGCGCTTATTTTTTTTGGGCTTGTGTTTATTTTTATTTTTTAGGTTTGGTTTGGAAATTAGTTTTGGTTTATTTTTATTTATTATTTTAGGTTTGATTTTGGTTTTGTTTTCGGGTTATTTTATCTTTTTAGGTTTAAGTTTCATTTTTTAGGTTTACATTTGATTTTAGTTTTAGTTTATTTTTAGGTTTAGGTTTGGATTTGGTTTTAGTTTTGTTTATTTTTAGGTTTATGCCTTAGTTTTATCTTTGTGGGCCAAAATGGGTTTATGGTTCGACCTATGGTGTTTGGGTTTGGGTTTGGGCTTGGGCTACTAGTTTAGGTTTTAGGATAGGTTTTGGCATATTTTTGGGTTTAAAGGGATAGGTTGGGTCCACCACAGCTAGAGCTTGATCTGAGAGGTCCGCTGCCAAGTGACTACAAAACTAGGGTGTCTACAATAATGATAACCAGACACAGATGAGACACGAGCAGGAACCCAGATATCACAATGAACTAACTCAAACAAACCTTGACTAGTACAAAGAGAAGGATGCTTGTTGGTATGTAGCATGACGATGCTTACCTAACTAACGTGATTCACACTAAAAATACTCAACTGAAATCTAAGGAAGAGCCTACTAAAGTTTGTGATGAAAGGAGTGACCAAGACAGTAGTGCCATAGAATCAAGGGCTCTAGAGTGGACATTGAATACGCCAATCCTCTAGGTATCTCATCACGAACCTGTAGGAAACACCATGACCATTCTCATGGCCCAAACATTTTCTCCTCTCCTTTTGAAGATCCTGAAAGATATAATGAAAAGGAAACATGGTCGTACAATAGTATAAGACTTTAATGATGACACTGATGGAAAGTAAGTTAACTGGAAAGTCAGGTACATAGAGAACTTGATTAAGGGTAAGTTAGGAAGAGGCTTGAACAATCCCTTCCCCAATGATAGTACACTAACGACCATCGACAATAGAAACAGAATGAATATTAGATAAACTAGAAAGGCGAGTGAATAGATCACGAGTACTTGACATGTGTGTAGAGACACCTTAGTCTATAATCCAAGAATTGTCCTTAGAAGCTAAAAAACCACCTATACATAAAGTTGTGGCATGAGAGGAAATGGTGGAGGGTTGGTTTGCTTGCAACTAAGGAATTTCTAGTAATCAACCTATGAGATAGTCAACACATTAGACGAAGACTGGTCACTAGGAGAGCTCTCTGTGGTTAGTTTGACTATAGTGATCACATTTGTGAGTTCCATGTCCTCCCCCTAAATAGCAGTGTCAGCCACATCCACGACCACGACCTTGAGAACATACTACCATGGTAGATTGATCTGGTAGAGAGGTGGGAACTCTAGTAGAAACACGTAATGCATGCACAAATGTTGAGGACAAAGATGGAACAATATTAGCACCAAGTACATGGTTACGACTCTGGAAGGCAACATTCGGGCAAAACCCTGAGAGGACCTTGGCCATAGCCAAACCATCGTAACGTTCTTTAAGGCTCTTCACATCAGTGATAGTCGGTTGTTGAGTATCTAATTCGTCCATAAGTGCACGAAGTAAGGTGTAAAACTCTTGAATAGAATGATCTCCTTGTTGAAGAGAGAAGAACTTTTCATAGATCTCAAAGGTTCAGGTTATGTTTTTCCCATGGTCGTACATTTCCTCTAACATATCCTATATCTTTTTGGCCAAAGTTAGAAACATCACATTTGAGGCAATATTAAGTTTCATGTTGTTGACAAGCCATGATTTAACTCCATAGTTAAAGGCAAACTAGTCATCATAAGTGGGACTTTTTGCAATAAGTGGGTCATCGATGATGTGCTTCATTTTTCAATCGACATAGAGGAACACAATAAAGGCTTTTGACCACAATAGATAATTGCCACCATTGAGTTTTATAGTAGTATTGTTGAGATTTCGCAATCATGTGTCACCAGTGGTGTTGGAGGTAGAAGAAGAGGCCATGGTGCAAACCACCACAATGGACAACAACCACGAGCACACGAACAAGGCTGGATGTTAGTAACCAATGCAATGATAGCCTAGATCAGCCTTGATTCACACACAAACATCACACATATAGGACATATGGATGCCCTACAAGAGAACGACAACCCTTTCCATCCTATTTTACATAAGGTACGACTGACGACATGGGTTGCAGAGCCATCTAAAGGGAGAACTGATGAGAGAAGAGGGAGACACTGGTAGTGGAATGTGCTAGCTTGAGCTCGATAGTGGCAGTGGGATTTAGTGGGATAGAGGGTGGCAGCTAGGGTTTTCCCTTTTCTCAACCTTGATCTAGTACCATGTTGAGATTAGTGAGAATGAATAGAATTATCTTAATTAAGCTAAGGATTACACATATATAGCCTAAAGTAGTTACATGGATATCCATTTACTCATATAACTTACAAGGGCCTATAATACTAAGGTAGCATTAGGTAACACTTATGGAAAAATAGATTATTCTCATAAGCATTGTTTTTAAAAAAGATAGTCTCCATAGCTTTTTATAATCACCATATTTGAAAGCTTTTATGCACAAATAAGAAGTTGATGTATTGAAATAATCTAGTGTAAAAAATGTGTTTGGTTCAACTTTTCAAGAATAAGCATTTTTTTCATAAGTTGGTCCTAATAATCATTACCAAATGAACCCTAACTAATACTTTCAAAGAATTACAAACTTTACAGTTATGCTATTTTGTCCCTTTGCAAACCAATTTCACATGGAGTTTTCAGGCTGTGGCTTGTTTCATAGAATCTACTAAGACACTTCTGGCATGAACATCATAAGGGAAAAGTTGCTTTGACAATGAAGGGATGCACTTTAGAATGATTTGTTGTTTAACTCACAAATAATTAGGGATGAGATAAATTTCATGGGATTGAGTTTATTGGCCTAGTTCATGACATATTGCATATATAATCTGAAATGCTTGGCTTTTGTTGATGTTGAAGGTGTCATTGCTCATTGCGTTTGTAATACCCTAAAATTCATTATACTTGTAATTAACTGGAATTAATGAATTTTAGTTATGGAAGAGTGTTACTAGCATGTGGTCTTCAATTGTGGGCCTTATTTGCTATTTTGGGCCGCTGAACTAATTGGCCACGCAGGCTAGTACCACGAGTCAGTCCCACAACTTGGTACCACAGATTGATGCAGTTAATTCAGTTAACCAGCTGAAGTGATTTTCCTATTGCCTATGTAGTGGTTTGGTTGAGGCCATGTGTGGTGGAGTCATTATCGCAGCACTAGAGTAGTTGGCCTTGCATATGGTTCAGTTGTGTTTGAGGAGTGGTTGGCCAGCATTTGAGTTAGGAAGCATGCATGCACATGAGTGGCTATATAAGTAGGACAAATCGTCCCCTGTAAGCCACAACTCTCTTCCTTCCTCACGATGCCAACTCCCTCTCTTCTTATTCTACGTCTTCCACTCCTTCTCTCTCTTCCTCTCCTTCTCCTTCCTATGATCCAAACACAACAGAGAGAGAGAGAGAGAGGTGAGCATCACTAGAGGTATCCTACTCCTATGCTAAGGTGTTGAGCTCCAAGACGTCGTTTGTGTGGTCTTGAGGAGCTCCAAAGTTCGTAGGGATGTCAACAGTGCCTATGGTGATTGTCAGTGAGGGTGCACATCAAGCATTCATAAGGTGCACACTCTACAACTCGGCCCTGCTTATAGTAAAATTGATATGTTTGCATTCCTTGTGTGATTCTGAGAGTGATGGAAGTAATTTCGTGATTTTTGGTTGAGTATGTGATTTTTAATCCCTATTATTTAAAAATGGCTGATACTATTCATCCATGCCTTTCTTGGAGGATTTCTTGAGTTTTATTGTATGGAATTTGATAATTTTAGTATCATTGGATTACTTGTTTGATTTCCCACATTTCAGTATGTTATTTGCCAAGTTTTGTGGATTGTAGTGGAAAACAAAGATTTGAGGTGTTTTGGGTGCTAACAGAGCTCGAGTTTCTTGAGCTCTAGAAATTTAGGGGTCACCGGTGGGTAGGCCTCATGAGCTAGTTCCATGGGCACCTTGTGTGGGTGAGTCCTGTGTTTTTAGGGCCTAGTCCAAACCCCTTGATTTGGTGTTTTTGTGGTTTAGGTTTTGGTGTTTGAATGTTGTATGATTGTGTTTTGATTTATAAACATTTTAGTGAGACATAAATGATTTGAAATGGTTTTCAAGGAAAATATGATAATGTTTTGGAAAGCATTTCCATGGTTTTTTGGTTTGGTCGACAAAGAGACAAAAGGGTCATTTTGTCAAGACGAGATGATGTGACGACATTCTCAAGTAGTCGAGCATATCACTTAGGTTGTGGTCGGAGACCAAGAGGCCATAGACAAGTGTTTGTCGGATCTTGGAGGTATGGAACTCCTTGATTGTCATTCATGTGACCATGGCTGAGGTCCATGGGTTAAGGTACCATCCGAACCTAGAGATATAAGACTCCAGTTGCTCTGAGTAAGACTTAAGGTACCATCCATACTAGAAGTATCATGGAAGCCGACTTGGTAGGTATGAGACTCCTGATTAGTTGGGTGTGATACCTTTCTCGTAGTAACTAGAAGTATCATGGCAGCCGACTTGGTAGGTATGAGACTCCTGATTAGCGGGGTGTGATACCCTAGTTACTACGAGTACCAAGGTGTT
Source organism: Posidonia australis (assembly GCA_024699735.1). Classification (NCBI taxonomy): domain Eukaryota; kingdom Viridiplantae; phylum Streptophyta; class Magnoliopsida; order Alismatales; family Posidoniaceae; genus Posidonia; species Posidonia australis. Next base: position 3,974 of record JAMKQA010070250.1, on the reverse strand, counting down.
GGTGGGTGCCGACAAAGCATAGGAGTAGGGTTTGAGCATAGAGTTAGAATATCGAGAGGACGTACCCTGTGGTTTGTCCTTTAGGTGGAGGGACAACTTGTCTATGTGTAAGGTGAGCAGGCTTTTTAGGTGCGAGGTTAGCCTTTTGATGGTCCTACAGGTGGTAGGATGCCAAGACAAGTAGACTCCTCCACAGGGTAGTTGCCGTGGTAGTACAATTTAACAACTCGAACCTTGACCTTCCTACTTAATCATGATTAATAATAATTAATTAACGATTGGGTTATTTGGGTGAAGGTTGCTGCCATTGGCGTGTTGTGACCTGAGGGTTTGCTCTAGGCTACGAAGATTTGTTGGTGCATTTGGGAGACAGGTCTCTGATTGCACAAGTCACGTGGACGAGGGATGTCACATGGTTTGGTCTCGTGCCATGGCTTCTTTCTCATCATTCTTTACTTCCTTTCTTTCTCTTATTTTTCTTCTTCTCTCTCTCCTCTTTTCCCCCTCCTTCCCGTGCCTTCCTCCACACGCCTCTTCTTATTCTTCTCTTGCTCATGCATGAGGGGGGGAGAGAGAGAGAGAGGGAGTGGAGAGGAGACATGAAGGGGAGAGCTGAGAGAGGAAGATGGCTGGAGAAGGAATGAGATTGTTGCCACGTCATTGTCGAGAAAAGGAGGAGAAGGACGGAGTAGAGAGAGAGAGGGAGGGAGCCAGAGGAGAAGATAGGATTGCCATCAGTGGAGAAGAGGTTCATCGATGGTCGAGTAGGACTCGAAGGCACTAGTGAGGAGGAGAAGCTCGTCAGAGAGGCTTGGGTCATTGGAATCCACTAGGAGTATGCATCCCGCCTTCTCCCTCATTTGTGTGTTTTGTGTTTTAATGGCATAAATCATGATAAATGTGGTAAAAATCATGAAAAATGATGGAAATGGTGTGGATTGGCTTAGATGCATGCTTAGGAGTAGATCTTGCAATTTTATAGATTTATTGTGGATTATTGGTTGATTTTCATGGTTGTGCTATAGTGCATGTTAAACATGTTTCATGCCTTCGTGATTTTATTACATGAACTATGCTTAATGGATTTGATTGAAACTTGTCCCAGTTGGCTTAAAACACAACATTTGGAGGCTTTTGTCTGATTTGTGAATCACCAAAAATGGCTCCGTTGGAGGCTCCCATTCTAATGATCAAGTTTTGGGGTGAATGGAAAATTTTCTGAATTTCGCTTGGTTCAACATACTAAATGGACTCGATGTGCCGAATTAGGGATTTTTGGCATGTTGTTCTATGACGGTATGCTGTTTTGGCTGCTAGGTTTGCTTTGGTACTTGGTCTGGTATACCGAACATTGGGTATACCGAACTACTTCCTTGGTTTGGGACCTATGTGCTGGCTTGATTGACTGAAAGATTTCGATCAGCCAAACCATACATTGAACTTGTTTTAGGTTTTTTGAGGGTTGATTAATATATATATATATATAGAAATATATGGGTATATATATATGTTAATCTTAGTGAGATAAATAATTAACACAATAATGATTTGGATAATCACTTGAATGGTTTAGGGCTAGCTGAAAATGAGCTAGCAAGAAATCCTAGAAGTGTTGATAGACTAAAAGACAATATGACTTAGATATATTAAGTCTCTTCCCTAATTGTTTAGAATAGACAATAAGGAGCATGATGTCATCCCTAGGTCTAGTGTTGGGTGGTATGGTGTGTGATGCACTGAATAGAGAATTTAGTGGCACAGTTCTAGATGTTTTGACTCTAATCTAACTGTGCTCCTAAGAGACACAAGCTAGTAGGTGTCTTGCACCTTGGTACCTAAACTTTGGGTTTCGGTTGAGATTTTTGTGTTGATGTCTAGTCTTGCAAGTCAAGTGGGACTTCGAGACTATTGCTTGGCTTTGGTTTGGTTTTGTGGGCCTGACAAGAGAGCTGTCTAGGATTTGTTTTGAACTATAATTTTGGTTTCCAGTTTGTGTGGCTTTGGGCCTAGTGTTTTGTGATACTTCAAAATAGATATTGAAATGGTTTTGCAAGAATTTTGGAACAAAATAATGTGTTTCCTTAGCCAAGGTTTAGGCAATTTGTGAAAGAAAATCCTAAAGGGGTTTGAAATGTGATTTTTGAAAAGGAATTGGTTTTCCAAAAATATTTAAAAGTGTTGCCTCGAGTCTGTTGTGTTTTGGTGGTGTTTCTAAGGTATTTTGAAATGATTCCGGAAATGGTTGAAAATGATTTCCAAATGAATTTGGAAAAGACTTGCATGGTTTGCAAAAAGGTTTTGAAAGGTTTTCTGGGGCTTTCTATTTGCTAAGGCCATGAAAATAACAGGTTGTGTTGTCAGGACTAAAGGGTGTGATGACATCCTTGGATGGTCGAGCACATTGCCTAGCGTGAGGTAGGAGACCAAGATGCTAAGGTAAGTGTTCCTTAGAACTTGGAGGTATGAAATTCTTGGATTGTCGTCATCGTGTCCACTCACTTTGATAACTCTTTGTGATCGCCACTTGGCGATTTGCTTTCACCGATTGACAAGGTACCTTGCGGGAATGTGGATGATGTGATTGTGTGGGTTCTTGGTTCACTAGGTTGGTGGCAGGATGCTATTCAGTAGTGTCCTCATGCTATGTAGTATCTCCTTCCCTACAAAACAAATAAAAAAAAGAAGATTCTGGATTAGACTTAGGTGTAGTAAACAATGTCAGAAGAATAAACAATAACGTGAATAAAGAAACTAAATACTAACCAAGGGTTGTCCTCGCATGCATATACCATTGGTTATATTAATGAATGCAAAGGATTATATAAATAAAAATGAGTAATTGGAAGAAATACTCCCTTCACCCTCTTGTACTTTGGAGTGGATGAGGAAGTGGAGGCCAGTTTACGAAGCTCTAGAGACACGCTATTGCTATAAGAAAGGGGCTAGATCTTTAGGATCTAAGCTTCTAAAAGAACTTGGACATGGAGGAGGAGCTATGGCTCTCTCTCTCTTTGTAGACTCGCTCTTTCTCTCCTTTCTAGGGCACAAAGATGGCTCTTTAAGATTTTAATGTGTCTCCCCTTAAACTCTTGACTTAGGGGTATATTTATAGAGTTTAGGGGCTGGGGATCCTTGAAAGATGAGATGTAGATCAAGGGCTACGATAGAATGCTCTGAAAATGGTAGAAAATCGAGATATGATTTCATCAATGGTTGACTATGTGACAGAATCTTCAAGTCATCACGTGGACAGGCAACAAGTCCTAAGATTGTGATTTTGGCTTTACGTGGTGAATCAGTACCAAAAAGACAACGAAATCCACCACGTAAGCCAATCGCTGGTGCATGTGGCATTGAGCTAACAAAAAGGCATTTTTTGAATAATTAAGATCAGAAAATATCCATTACAAATCTATTATCAAAAATTGACTAAATCAATTCTAAAAAATCATACTCGTAATTGAAGATATTTTTAAATTAATTTCCAAATTCAAAATTCACTTAAAATGTTAAGTAAATTGAATTTGAAAATCAAATCTTTAATAATCATGAGAAAACTCAATTAAAATTAATGATGTATTTGATTTAAAATAGATTAGCAATCATTTGCATATTTTGGATTTTATCTTTATTTCTTAGCATTATCATGAATTAAATATAAACTATAACATTAAAATGTGATAACTTATCATAAAATTTAATTTTTGGTAAAAATAAAGATAAGTGATCTTAATTATCAGGTCATCCAAATTTCAATAATTTTCAGGAATTATTTTGCAATTATAACGATTTATATGATAAGCACATTGTTGTAAATATGTCTTGAATTATATCTTTGTTTAGGGTTAGTTTGGTCATTTGACCAGTTAGGTGCCTTAGTATTTAAGAAGGCTAAGGCACAGAATATGTAACCTCTTTGGCATAATGTAGCCCTATTTTGTCTCCATCTGTGTAGAGAGAACTCCTCCCTCTTC
>JAMKQA010070249.1:0-18095 GCA_024699735.1 Posidonia australis | reverse complement strand
TGAAAGAATTTCCACATGTTTTGAGAAAGGAAAAGGTTGTGGCTTTTGAAAAAGCCTGGCTTGGGATTGAGGTCCCAAGTGATGATTTTGTAAAGAAAGTGATTTTTAAGGAATAAAACCAAATTTTGCATATTAAGAAACATGTTTTCTTTTGGTTTTATCGTGCTTGTTTGTAGTTGTGTGTTTTGGGGGCACGTACTGGGTGACTTAGATGTCACTCACGCGTGCTGTGTGTTTTCAGGTGCAAGCCACATGCAGCCAGTTTCCAGTGCGGGAATCAGAGTTTCTAGTCGTGCATCGAGATCCTAGAGGTGAGCCTTGGTTACCGTCCTTTTGTTCTGTAATTTGTGTAATTAGGCTTGTGATGCTGTTGTTTGGTAGCGTGCCCGGGTTCGGGGCGTTACATCTGCACTTAATTAACTCTTCCAGAAGATGCCATTCTCTGAGCATTAGGCTGGCTACAACATGAGTGTGTTTGCTTAAAGTGTCTGCGACCACATTAGCCCTTCTCGAGTGATATGATAGGCTGAAGGCATAGTTCTTGAGGTACTCCACTCACCTCCTTTGTCTCAAGTTCAGATCCTTCTATGTGAAGATATACTTTAAGCTCCAATGATCTGTGAATATCTCAAACTGCTCGTCGTACAAATAATGCTTCCAAATCTTCAAGGTAAAGACCACTGCAACCATCTTTAGGTCGTGGGTGGGGTAATTCTTCTCATTGTCCTTCAACTAGTGTAAGGAATATGCCACCACCTTGCCATGCTGCATCAACACACACCCCAATCCAGTTCTACAAGCATCACTATATACTGCAAAGCCTCCGTTTCTAGAGGGTAGAGTTAGGACTGGAGATGTGACCAGAAGGGGCCTTAATTCATTGAAACTCTCTTCGCATTACCAATACCAGATGAAGGAAATTTCCTTCCAAGTCAGTCTGGTCAAAGGTGCTACATCTTGGGGAAATCCTAGATGAATATCTAATAATATCCTACCAAGTCCAAAAAACTTCTGATCTCTGTTACAGTTTTGGGCCTAACCCAACAGTTGATTGCTTCCACCTTGGCTAGATCTATTTTGATACTGTAGATATCCCATTTTCGCATTTCCCGAAGTCGTCTAAGATAAGAACTTTTGAGGCGCCCCAGATCACAGGATTGTGTGTCTTCTACTTTACTTTTTAGAAATTTCATGTTTTCTTAAAAACATCTTCATTTTACTTAGTTCAAGGTTATTAGCTGTGGCAGGGTTAACCTGCTCAAGCTGGTGGTAGGCTCGAGTCGCTTGAACATTTTTGGTGTAAGTCGCTAGCTGTGGCAGAGCTAATGCTCTTATCTTACTCAAATTGGTGGCAGATTTGAATACTTTAAGCTTAAAGAAGGTGTTTTTATAATTTCATGTGATTTCTAAGTATTTTTTGGACTTTTAAGGAGTTTCTGTGAATTTAACATAAAAACTGGGACATAACGCAAAAATACCATAATGTTGCCTATGTGACAGGCGACAAGACTAGTTGCCACTAAGAGAGGCTATTAGACTCGTCGCCACATCAACAGGCGACTAAAATCCTGGAATTCTTTTTCAAGATAATTTGTCATACCGGACTTTAATATAATATATGAGATATTTATAAGTATTATCATGATTTTTCCCATGATTATTATAATATTTAGGATTTTCTAAGTATTTATTTATTTATGGAATATCATATAAATCTTTGTTAATGCCAGATAATTCTAGAAACTTCTAGAATAATGGATGACGTTAGGATTAATATCATATAGTTTTATCATGTGCAAAAACGAGATATGATATTAATTATTACCTTTTTAAATGCTAGAATTATTTCGAATATTTATTTAATTACGAGACTTTAATTTGTTATAGATATATTTGACATAATTCTCGTAATTATTGGGGATTTTATCTTTTAAATTTGATTTTGATTTTGAATTAGGATTTAAAATTTGATTTTGAATTCAAATATTTTCTAGAATATTCTAGCGATTTCGAGAGGACTTGAAAATTGCAAAACGAGTCGTTTACAGTTGTTGGATATTTGTTGAATCGGTTTTGAATTTTCATTTTAAATGTGGAGATATTTAAAGCTGGTTGCCACAAGGAACAACGACTATTTTGTAAAACATGTTTTTGCCCTTTTTCCTGCACGGGAAAATAGGATCTATTGGCTTGTCGCTGTTACCACTGGTGACATATCTTGGACCGGCAACGAGTCCTAAATATCCCATTTTTAAATTTTCGAGTAGATTCAATATCTATACATTTTCTTGACTTGTTTTTGATGAGATCTGACGTCCTCGATCCTATAAATAGACCCCCAGACCTTGAGTTCTGGGGAGGCTTTCCAAAATTAGAGAGAGGTGGCGTAAAGAAATCAATTTCTGACAAAGTCCTACTAAAATCATGTCAGAAACCAAGATCCATAGAGATCCTTTCAATCCAAGCCTATGTGCATCTCCGGAGTTCCATCTGTAGCCTTCACTTCCTTCATCCACTCCATAGCGTACGAGGGTGAAGAGAATATTGTTTTCCAATTATTTCACTTTTTATTTCATATAATCCATTACATGACATAACATAACCCATGGCATATACATGCAGGGACAACCCACAGTTAGTATTATATTTATTTTTTCATGCCGTTTATTTTTCTTTCTGACATTGACTACTACACCTAGAACTAATCTAGATTTTCTTTTTCTATTTTGTTTGTCTTGAAGGGAAGGTTACTACAAAGCGTGAGGGAGTCGCTGGACGACATCCGGCCGTTGATTTAGTGAACCGAGAACCCATATCCATCACATCCACCGTAATAACTCCCGCAAGGTGTCTTGTCAACTGGCGAAAGTTAAGGACAAGTGGCGATCATAAAAAAAAGTGTTGACGTGAATGGACATGACATCAGCTACACCAACATCACCCCAAATCTACATCCACAGATACTTTCTCTTGAGATGATGTGGCCAAGAAATGTGACCTCTTCCAGCCAAAACTCACATTTTGAGATCTTTTCATAAAACTGGTGTTGCCTTAGCGTCTCTAGCACAGTCCTCAGATGCATCTGGTGGTTCTCTATGTCGAGAAAATATACCAACACATCATTCATGAACATCACTTTGAACTAGTCCAAGTAGGGCCTAAATACTCTGTTCATCAAGTCCATAAAGGCAGCTGGTGCATTTGTCAACCCGAATGACATGATCAAAAATTCATAATGGCCATACTGAGTTCGAAAGACTATCTTATGCACGTCTGACTCTCGGATCTAAAGATGGTGATATTTTGATCTCAAGTCAATTTTTGAGAAGAACGATGCTTCTCGCAACTAGTCAAATAGGTCATCTTTCCTAGGCAATGGGTATTTGTTCTTTACAGTAATCTAGTTCAACATCCAATAGCCGATGCATAATCAGAGTGAACCATCCTTCTTCTTGATGAATAATACCGATGCTCCCTAGGGTGATACACTCGGCTGGATAAACCCTTTATTTAGTAATTCTTGTAGCTGCGTTTTGAGCTCCCTTAATTTAGTAGGTGCCATTTTACGGAGTCTTTGAAATGAGGCTCGACCTTGGCAGCAGATCAATCAGAAACTCTACTTCTCTACTCTACGGCATACCTGGTAACTCCTCTAGATAGAGGACAGGGTACTCTCGAATAATTGGTATATCCTATACCCTTAGAACTGACGAGAAGGATACTATCACACTGGTTAGGTAGCCCACACTACCTTTGCTAGATGACGGTAGGCCTTTATTTCCGAGATTACTTTCTTCAACTCTCCCAGTTTAATTCATTGCACCATGCACCAGTCTTGGTTTGGTTTGGACATTCTGCTAATACTTTCTTCTTTACATAGTCTATCATTGTTGAATGTTGCACCAGCCAGTCCATTCCCAATATGACATCATATTCTTACATATCCAATATGATTAGACTGGCCTTGAATTCCTTGTCTCCCAGCTTAACATCGATTGATCGTAGATATCTTCATACTAGGTTGTGCTCTCTCAATGGGGTTAACATGTCAACATGGAAAGCCAACCTAATTGGCCTTTCTCCAATCTTAATCGCAAACGACTCAGAGATAAAAGAGAACTATCTCCCTGAGTCAAACAAAACTCAAGCCATTTGGTTAGCCATAAGAAAGGATCCTAACAACACACATTATAACTACAAACCATAATTATTATTACTAAAAATAGTACTAAATACATTACTACATAAAAGTCCATATTAACATTGACATCATTGCTCCTTATCCTCTACAATGTCTCCTGAGGGACCGACATCTGAAGCAGGTATAGCAAACACCCTTCCCTTGGTTGGTTGGCGAAGCGCATCCCTAGCTTACTTTGGAGGATCAGGGCAGCTCTTCTGGACATGCTCGGTCTTTCCGTAGTTGTAGCATGTTATGTTGTCGAGACTCCATTGCTGGTGTGTACTTTGTGCCTCTCTATTCGCCTACAGGAGTAACAAGGTCCTCTTCCTGAGCCACTGCTCGAGCCAGTTTGACTCTATCCAGCACTTTCCTTCCCAGCAACACCATGTTGTTCCACAATCGTTGGATTAGAGCACTCCTTCTTTTCCTTTCGAAGCTTCTAGAACTTCTAGAACTCGGCATCCCTGAAGTGGAAGGTCCTGGAGTAAACATCTTCCCTTTCCTTTGGGATGGTCTTCCAGAAACAACCTACATTCATTCTCATATTGGGCTGCCAATTCTACTACATTTGTTAAGATTTGACACCAGTAGCCAAGAACTTTCAACCTGAGTGCTAGGCTCAGTCATTCCACATACCTCTTGGCTCTACACTTCTTCGTGTCAAAGGTCTGCACAAACTGTTTCGGCCAGTGAAAGGTCCCCTCATACTCAACCACAGACATATTTCCTTGCTTCAAGTTCTGGAATTCTCTATCCAGCCTATTTCTTTCATGTTCCAGGAAATACCTCTGATAGAGAGCGTCCTAGAAATTTTCCCAAGAGATTATCAGTAAGTCGGAGTTTGGGAAATCAATCCAGCGCGTGGCCTTCCACTACTAGTCAGCGTCACCCTTGAATAGGAAGGTAGCCAACCAAACTCACTTCTCTACTGGGCATTCCATGCCCTTCAAAATCTTCTCTACGTCTAATACTCCTCTAGCCTGCTGCGACTGTCAAAGGTTGACGCACTCAATTGGTGGGACTGCTTGAGCCACAGATCCCCCTTGGCTCTGTCTGTATTGCCATCACTGAGGGACTGAACAATTCCCCACATCGTCTCCCTCAACTCTTACTGTATGCCTCTCCGTCCACTACCCTTCTCTACACCGGAGTCGGACACAGGAGTCCTACCTCGGCCTCTGCCCTTAAACAGTACCTTGCTACTACCACAAACACACAATGGTCAGGTGCAATTACTTCACTTATGTAGACACACGGAGCCACTAGACCAGATACGACTAAGCTGATGCACTTAGTGAAACCAAGGCTTTGATACCACTCTATAACGCCCCATTACATCATATACTAGTACCAGTACTACCTATACTATTTATTCGATAACCAACTATAAAGAAACTATGATTATTAAAGAAAAATAAAGACTATTACCATCCAGAACCTTAATGTGCGGCTACGTGGCTCTTTCATATGTGCCAGAATTGGACTACACCTCTACTCTATACTTGGAAACAAAATTACAAAACAAAACGCACGAGTAACCTCAAGTCACTTAGTACATGTTCACCAAAACCACAACAAAATCCACGAGAAAATCCACAATCACAATTCTCAAAACCAAAACAGAATACATTTCAAATCTGTGAAACTCACTTATAATTATCCAGAAATTTACTTTGCAAGATCATGCCTTTTCAAATCATATACATTTTTCCTTTGAAATCACATGTACTTTCTAAACTATTTCGTGTATTCACAAATCAAATCTTCATCTGAAACTATTTCAGAAAACCACAGAAAGTCTAAACAAAAACTTATTGTGTCACCCTAGCCACAGGTGACTGACTTGGCCACAAACAATTGTTGAAGACTTCTGTTTCTCTTAACTGCACTGTCGTGAAGGACCACTCTATGTAGGGGTCCAACCGCCCCCGCCAATAAGCCTCACAATATAACATAAGTCTCAACATGTATGGGGTGCGTCCTTTCGACTCCCCTTGGTACCCAGATACCTGAGGACTCAACCCCAGATCCAGCCAGCTAGTACAACCAGAATAGCCATAAACTCCAAATAATAGCTAGAAAGCAAGCTAAAATTAAACTTTACTTCATTGAACAAAGAGTAAATATTAAAAATATTGATGTTGTTTAAGTAGTTAGTATCAATAAGAAAAAATTCCAAACGGCCACAAACATAGGACAATGTAGGAAAATATGTGTGGTGATCTCCAAACTCTTGTCCACATGATATACAAGAAAGTGAACCTACCCATCCTCTCCTAGATAAGTTGGCTCTAGAAAATATTTTATCGTGTGTTACCAACCAAACAAAAATCTTAATTTTCAAAGGTACTAAACTTTTCCAAATACATTTCCTTAATTGAGATATGAGTCCACCATCATTCAGTGAAGCATAACTATTGACAAAAAAATTATTATTGGCTATGAAAGTCCAATGTATACTGTCAACCTCATTATTTAAATTTGGAGACTCCATGATATTTATAAAATGTTGCAGTTGTAGTAATATCTGATTGTCATTAGAAACACTACTATTATTATTGTAGAATATGTCAAGATGATTTGAATTGTATTTCATAAGCATTTTTTCCACAATACATTTCTTATTGGTAGAAATAAAGTAAGTATAAATCTGATAAAACATACTTCAAAGCTATGTTATTTGCCCACTTGTTTTCACAAAAGATAGTTTTTCCCCATTATGCACTATAAAAAGAGAAAAGGTATTGATAATAGGAAAACAAGCCCTTAATTCCTACCAAAGGGCTGGGTGAAGCCTTATGTGATGCTACTTTCAAAAGCGCACCAATCTGATTGTAAGAGAAATATCTACTTTTAATTAACTAAGGCCATTTAAGGTGCATAATGTCTACAAGTAATTGCCAAAGAAATTTATATTTTAATGCAGTACTGAAATTTCTGATATTAATAATCCCCAACCCATCCTGCTCCTTGGAACGACAAATAGTCTACCATTTAGCCAAATGATATCCTTTATTGGAACTTGAGGAAGATTTCCAAAGGAAACCACAACAAATACGGTCTATCTCCAACTCCACCTTTACAGGAAGGTGAAGAACTGATAAATAGCAAGTGGAAATAGCTAATAACACTGAGTTAACTAGAATAAGCCTTCCTCTAATTGATAAATATTTAGCCTTCCATGTCGCTATCTTGGTCGTAAGTTTGCCCAAGATAGGTGACCAATCATTACATGAGACCTTCCTATAATGGAAGGGAAGCCCCAAGTATTTAATTGGAAGGGACAAAGTATTACAACCTAGAATACTACAACACCTATTAAGTATACTCTTTGAAACACCAATTCCTGTGATAGATGATTTACTAAAGTTTATTTTCAAACCTGAATAGGCCTAGAAGCAGCAGAGTATTCTTTTTAAATTGACCACGTAGTCATTAGTAGGAGTTAAGAAAATAAGGGTGTCATCAACATATTGGATATTTACCATAATAAGACATGAATGGGGAAGTTGGAGACTTGTGACGAGATTTTTATCTTTCCTTAGAGCAAGCATTTTGTTGAGGACATGAGTACCAATAATGAACAAAAGTGGAGATAATGGATCTCCTTACCTAAGATCATTAGAGGCGCTAAAGAAACCTTTAAGGGACCCATTAACTAATATAGAATATTTAGTTGAGCTAATACACATCCCTTATCCAATTCAACCATTTTTCTCTACAACCGAGCCCTTTAAGAGTATTAATGATGAAATCTTAATTGACATTATCAAAAGCCTTTTCAAATTCTAGTTTGAGCGTAATACTCAAAATTTGAGAAGTGTGTATTAGATGAAGTGTCTCTTGGGCAATCAAGAAGCAATCACTAATGTTGTGTCCTGGTAAGAAAGCACATTGGGTATCTATAGACACCCCAATTTGGCATCCACTCACAGACGAACCTCTTCGGTAGAGTGCACTCTAGTAGCGACGAGGCGCATCCCAATACCAAAGTCCATTTCACACCTAAAGCTATCTTTAAGCCCCACACCAATCTAAAGACTCAATCAATCCACCAAAATAGGCTCATAATCCAAGCAATCAGCCCAGTAGTATGCCAGGCGCACCAGCTAAGCACACCATTTTGGGACACGATCGAGGCGCACCAGGGTGGAGCACAACGGTGGTGCACCATCCTTGTTCCAAAGAGCCCAGCAATTGTGTAGACGTTACACCTCCGTGTTGATCGGCCTCCCTAACACTCGAGCTCCTCGTCCTTTGGTCTCTAAACCATATAACCTCTCTCCCATGCAAACGTGGAAGGGGGTCGGCCATTTTTCCACCACCTGGTGCACCCACTTTGCTTCTCTAGTAGTGCATCTCCACTCGCTGAGATAGTCCTAGCCATCCAACCATTGCACCCACAACATCCATGACCTGTCCTCAACCTCCGACGCTTGCCTTCGACGCTTGCCTCCGCCACTATCGAGTATCACCAGCCTTGAGACACGTCGCCAACTACCCGCTGAAGGACAACCACTCCATGTCCACAAGTAAGCTCCCCTCATTCACATGCAAACCAGAGCTAATTTCCTTTCTTATTTTCACTATGATGTTGTTATTTCATGCATGTTTATTTGTGGTCATGCACTTGCTTGAATTACCTATGTTTGCAACCATGCACCATGCTATTTCGATCGCCGGTGATGGGTTCCCAAAGCCTGAGTTCGGCCGATGGCCAAAGCACAAGGCGGGGCTACCTAGAGGCACCTCTCTCTTCCCCTTTCTCCACTGAGTAAGCAAGGAGGTTGCCTGACGTTCACGACCACCACCACGACAGGCTGAACTCGTGAACTTTGGCGAAGCTTGGAGAGGTTGGGGAGGAGAGGTTTCGCATTCATTCGCATCCACGTTGCATCCTCCACCTTCCACCTGCACCATCCATCCTTTGGATTTGCCGCCAAGGCTCCTTGGTGCTTGCAGCCTGAGTTCCCCGCCATTGGTCATTGGAGAACCCAACGACAGAGGGAGAAGGTGGTTAGGCACATCCATGGGACCACATTTTAGCACTAGGCACACTCACTTGCATCCATTCATGCTCCCTGGACCCACATTCGCAAGGGATGATTCCCAAAATTCTGCCATTTCGGTGAAGGGAATTGTAGCTTGAAATAGAGTACCTAGGGCACACCCAGATAGCGCACCAGATAGGCCCACTATCTTCATGCACCACACTGGAGGACCAGGTTGGTGCATCATCCTGGCACACCCATGTGGCGCACAGTAGTGGTGCGCCTGCCCTGCTCTAGTATGCAGGCAATGCTCTTTCACCTTGTTTTTTGTGTTGCCTCTAATGGTTTTGGCTATGGCATTCCTGATTCATCATCCTGCATATTTAGACTACATTTTGGTATATCATTTAGCATTGCACATGCACGCATTGACATTTCATTTGCATACATTAAGGCAATGATGTATATTGTATTGCGTTCTTTTGATCAGGCATGTTGGCTCAGTGTATATCCTTATTAGATCATACCAGCATCGTGCCTCTATCCAAAACCTATATAGCATTGCTGAGCATTAGGTAGCATACCGTTCCACCCCGCGTATCTCATCTACATAGGCATAATATCAAGCATGCATTTTAGACATAGGTGAGCACATACATGCATAAACGGCACATGCCAACGATAAGCTTAGAAAGACCAACTCGTCGGGCGTGTGGGGGTGCCCAATACCTTCCTTACACATAACAGGAATCCTTGCCCTTTCTCTGGTCCGTAGTGACCTATGTGTCTCATTCCTTAGGCATAGAGCATTGCATTGCATTTACATTGTTTTTCCGCATTCGGTTTTCCTTGTTTTTTTGTTAAATAGACTAGGTGGCGACTCCCATTTTCTTTTCTTGCATCCTTCAGCTTTTGCTAGGGTTTTCGCCACGACTTTGCTCAATCTCGTGCATTCGGCCTGTCGCGCCTCGCGCGGAGTATTCGCCAGCATGGTTACTGTATCATGTAGTATAGAATTTAATATAGGACAAAATCTTATCACTAAATATTTGGAGATGATCTTATTACTACAATTTACTAGGTTGATAGGCCGATAATCCCAAATACTTTTTGCCCTTACTTTCTTAGGTATTAAGGTAATGAAGGTTTGGTTAAGACTCTTCAAAGTGTTCATATCACTTGAATGATAGAAATGCTCAAACACTTCTACAATATCTTTTTTAATGTCTTCCCAAAAATAATGATAAAAACATAAAGGAAATCCATCTAGTCATGGAGATTTTCCCCAAACAAAGAAAAAGCACTCTTCTTAATTTCCTCCTCCGAAAAACCATCTTCAAGACTAAAAGGATCTGATATTTTTTTTGGTAGCAAAAGGTCCCAATAGAATTCACGTGAAACAAGGGGATTTATTAAACAAGGAAGGAAAGTATTGCTCAATAGCATTACAAATTATTTATGGGGAGTCAATATGCTCTTCATTGATAAGAAGTGAAGATATTGTATTAATTCTTCTCCTACCATTTACCATTTTGTGAAAGAAAGTGGTGTTGAGATCTCCTTCCTTCAACTATTGTACTCTAGAACTTTGCTTCTAATAAGTCTCTTATTCTAGAAGAAGATTATAATGTTCCTTTCTAAGTTCTTGCTTCCTATACCATGCTTTTGAGGAGAAATGACTTGTTTCAGTTTGAATGTCTATACCCTGAATCAAATATTTTATTTCCATTAGTTTGGCATTGTGCTCTACTCTTTTAGAGAGAATCCATTCTTAATAGCTATTTTGATAGCTTTTAGCTTATGAGATAGCCTTTCAATAGGACCGGCATTAGAAGAAAAGCTTGCCACACAATTCTTGACAAGGTTATCAAATCCATCTAATAGAAACTAAGATTTACAAAATTTAAATGGGAAAGGGCCCCATCCAGGTGGCATTGTGTCAAGACAGATAGGTATGTGATTAGAAATTATTCACACCTCGTCTAAACAAATAGATCTAGGAAATTGTGATTCCCAGTTAGGTGAAACCAGAAATCGATCAAGCTTTACCATAATAGTATTTTCTTGGAAGTTTGACATAGTATATAAATAGTTATTTGGGAAAACAAATCAATGAAACTAACTAAAGCACTGAAATCAATGAAATTTGCCATAATAAGTGTAAGAGCTGACCTATTGTAGTGCTCATGTGTGAATCTAGTGATGATAAAGTCACCTTCAATCACCCAGTTACTACCCATGGTATTTTGCAAATGATGCAACTTGTCTAGGAATTGTAATTTTAGTGTTGAGGTACGTGGTCCATATACATCAATAAGCTATCTGTAACGCCCCGATCTCGGACACGCTACTAAAACACAGTATCATGCATAATTACACTAATTACAGAAACATTAAATAACTGTAACTAAGGTTCACCTTCAAGATCACAATGCGTGGCTAGAAGCTCCAACTCCTGCATCGGAACTCGGCTGCACGCGGTCTGCACCTGAAAACCAAATATGCACGCGTGAGTGACATCTAAGTCACCCAGTACGTGTCCCATACATACAAACCACAAAATCTCGGTAAAACCCTAAAAACTCATTTCTTTTGTTTTTTTTCAAAACTTGGTTTTCTTTTTAAAAATCCTCTTTTCTTTTACTGGAAAATCATTTGGGAATTCAATCTCAAATCCATGCTCTTTCAAAAGCCATGTTTCTTTTCTTTTCTCAAAACATTTGGAACTTATTCCAAAACCACGTTCTCTTTCGAAAACACACCTTTGCATTTCTTTTAAAACCTTTGGAATTCATTTTCCAAAACATATCATTTTCAATTCTTGGGATTTCTTCCCAAAGTCACACTTTCAAATTCCCATTTCTGACCAGATCCAGCCCAAAACACAGTGCCACACGGGTTCAAAACTAAATCATAAATACAGGCTGGCAATTGGTAAAAATACCATCATCATTTCATTTCTGGATTTTAGGGCTATTTCATAAGTCCAATCCTGACCAAATCATATTTCTTTTCTTTATTCATTTCCACTTTCTTTATTGTTGTTACCTTGATCAGGGGTAACCAGGCACACAAGCAGTAGGTGAGAACATCCTTGCCCTACCTTTTTGCACTACCGTGGTGAAATTCCCCGTGCGGGATGTCACTGCCCAGGCCAACCGACCTCAATTTCATTTTCATATGTGCATGGGGATACATCTCTGTCTGACGTCCCATCGGTGACCTGAACAACTAGGTCCAATGAGCCAAGCTCAGCCTACACCTTTGGTGACTTGAGCAACTAGGCTCAAAAACCTAGGCTCAGCCTACACTATCACGAACTCAGTGACCCGAATAACTAGGTACAACGACCCAGGGTCAGCCTACACCATCGGTGACCCGAACAACTAGGCTCAAAAACCTAGGCTCAGCCTACACTGTCTCAAGCTTAGCAACCACATTATTAGTGTTCCATTTCAAAATTCTTTAAACTTTCTTTTCAAACCATTTTCCATTTCATTCTTTTCATTGCAGGACTCTATTTCCTTGCAACACCTGATCCTCCACTGGTGGTCCCAACTCAAGCCATGAAAACCATGCTTAAAATCATAAATTGGGTCGCATGCCCAAAACCACACAAAATCATCCTTTTCATTCATTTATGGGATTAAAACCCAAAACCACGCGCAAATCTATTTTTTTGGGTCCCACATTCCTCCATGTCACTACATGAGGAAAAACATTATTAACACATACTCCACATACCATTAAAACCATTTATCCTTCATTTAAATTCACAATTTATGCATACCAGGTTCAGGGCAAAAACGGTAGACCGAATCTCCAGATCGGTATACCGAAGATCCCTGGTTCGGTATACCGAATATGTTCGATATACCGAATATTTTCGGTATACCGAAAACCCGTGAATCGGTTGACCGGGTGTTTTCGGTCTGTCGATATCTGGTATCTGGCTAAATCTGCTAGGATTTTGGCATACCGAATAAATTCGGCATATCGAATTCCTCGCAGACAAGGCACACCCCTATTTCGGGCAGTGGAATTCGCCCAAAGTTGGAGTCCCGATCGGACTCCCCAAACATACATCAAAAATTTCCATAAAATCATAGGGTGTAGACGCTTGAGTCTACTTCAAACCCCTCAAACCATTTACGATTTCATCCAGCACACAGTCCATACGAAAATCATAAGGGGAAGGGGCTCAAGAAGGGCTACTGTAGCCTTCAACCTCAAAATTACATTTTCCCCACAAATATCAATCCTAACCGCATGATATCTATATTCTCATGCTATATAACACATTACCATTCATTTCATGATTTTTCCACCATTTTTCATGCATTTATTCAACTTTCATGCAATTTAACCCATCGTTAATGAAACACTGAATGGAGGAAGGGGAAGGGGTCGCGTACCTGGCTTAACCCCTGGCAACCATCCCGCACTCTGGCGAACCTCCTCGTGCCCCGGCGAAGCCTCCTCTGCTGGTGGACACACGAGCAGCTCACACCACCTCCTCGGTTGCACGTTGTTCCTCTTTCTCTTCTCCTCTCTCGGTCACCTCCTCCTCTCTTCGCACGCCGCAGCCTCCCTTTATCCTCTTTCCCACCCGCGTTGCGCTGGCCGCCCATCGCGTCGGAAGAGACGACGAGGCACAGACTGGTGTCGTTAGTGGCATGGGTCGGGGACGGGAAGGAAGGAGACAAAAAAATGGTGCAGGCTCGTGAGAGAAAAGGGAAAAGAAAGGAGAAAAAGAAGGAAAAGAAAGGAAGAAAAGACAGGCACGCGAACCGAGGCGACTGTGCATCCTCAAACCGGACTCCACATTGGTCTCAGATCACAAACCGGTGCACAGAAAGCCAACCACAGGCTCACATACCCAAAATCAACAGATTATCCATTAATAAACCATTTAAGCAATATTACAATTAATTACATAGTTTACAAATAGAAATGGATAATCAGACCCAGATGTCACACTATCACTCAAAAGCATTTGAATAATTCCTAAGTTTCAAGGAAAGGGATAAATTCCCAACCATGATGGCTAATTTAACAAAATGGTAGGCATCCCATCCAATTAATATACCACTAGATGCCCCATGAGAGGGTAAAACTTCCTAACTATTCAGTCTTCCTCCACCAATAGCATGAAGTAGGGATTCAGAAGGGTTATCAATTTTTGTCTCACAAAGGATTAAAATATCACATTTAAATTTACAAACTAAATTGCAAAACTCTTGACATTTACAACTACTTCAAATACCCCTTACATTCCAAGACAAAATAATCATCTAAAAATTGAATCAAAATCGTAGAGCCGCTAAGTGCATCACACAAATAGTATTATCATCAAGATTTATCGATGATAATGACTATTGAGAGTGGACTAAGTCCAAAAATCCCTGGCTTCCTTATGAGAAGCTAACGTGTAATGACTTAAATTTGAAAGTGGTGTTTTAGCCAGATATTTAATGTAGGATTCAGGTGTGTTGGGGGGCATTGGAGACTCTAGCGTTCAACGTTAGACGCATTCTCAGTAGCATCTTACACTTGGATTGTGGATTTTTGGCTTTTGGTGTTATGTAGGCTACATTCCTGGGTGGTCGAGCACTTTGCCTAGATTGAGGTCTTGAGACCAAGAGGTCGAGGTGTATTCGTCGGACTCTTAAGGTATGATACTCCTGGATTGTCATTCACAAGACCAAGGCTAAGGTCCACGGGATGAGGTACCGACTGGGTTCAGAGGTTTGACACTCCACTTGTCAGCGGGCATCAAGGCCCTGGGTATTGTTTGTACACAATGGTACCATGGTAGCAGACTCAGGAGGTATGAGACTCCTACGTAGTTAGGTTTGATACCTTGGTCATTACAGATATCGAGACTTGTGGGTGTTGGCTGAGCCTAGGAGTGAGGAGCCTCTAGTGGTTCGGAGCACTAAGCTAGGACGTCGAGTGGCATATCCTGTGGTTTGTCTTGAGAGAGGACCGCTTGCTCATGTAGGGTGAGCAACTTTCCTAGGCGGGGATTGCTTTTAAGGGTCCTATAGGTGGCAGGACTATGGAACGGGCAAACTCCACTACAGGGTAGTTGTCCGTGACAGTGCAGATGCTGTGGTAGCTCTTCGATGGATTGCTTATGGCCAGTGTTGACTATTTGACACTAGGCAGTATGACACATTGTTTTCCTTGTGGTTTTTGCTGTGCCTTGATTCAGGAAATTAGGCTTTGGCCTAGAGGAGGCCGTGGTATTTTGGAGCAGTGGCTTCATGATTTTGGTTTAGAAGAGATCGTGGTGTTGCGTCGATGTGGTGTTGTGTTTTGGAGTAGTGGCTTCATGATTTTGGTGTTATTGCTTGGATCTAGAGGGGACCGTGTTGTGCAGAGTAGAGGTTCTGCAGCTTGTGTTTTGTGGTTGCTGTGGGTATACTATTTGGAATTGTGAGCATTTAGACACCATTGGTTGTCTGATCTACGTAGAGAGTGTGTGGGATCAGGTTGTGTGTTTTGGTGTGGCTTTTAGGCTTGACGTGGCATAAGTGGATATTTCAAGTGTGCATAAAAATTCAAAAGAACATGCATATGGCTTTGAAAAGAGAAAAGAAAAAGAATGATTTTAAAGGCTTGGGTTTGAAGTCTTGCTACCTGTTGGACAATAATGTATTGCCTTGTTGTCGTGTTGCAACATCTTGGAGAGATGCTTGTGCTTGTTTTCTTGTGGCATAGTTACACCTACTTCCTCGACGTGATGTATTGAGTTGTTAAGTGGAGTGTGTGCTGGGTGACTGTTTTGAGTGGTCACTTACGTGTGCTTTTGTTTTGGTATTTTTGACAGGTGCAGGATAGTCATTGGTAGCTGGTGTACATAGAAGGAGTTTTGTTGCCACACATAAGGGATTCTAGTAAGTTTGTAGTTTAGTTTATTTCAGTTAGTTAATGTTGTTGAGTGTACTTAGATTTAGTTGCATAATTAGTATGATTCTAATTGTAATAAAAAGATAAAAGAAAAATGAAATTCTGTAGCTAGGTTTGAGTGGTAACGACTTAGGGGTCGTTACATAATGAAATACCAATCTTAGCACCTAAGTCAACGAACTCCACATAGGAATTCCAAGATAAAACATTATTTGATAAATCATTTTTATCAGAAGAAGTATTGGAGACAGGAGAAGGTGGTGAACAAGACTTATCTAGAGAAAAATTGGAGGCATCATTTCTAAGTAGTTTAGAAAATTGTAATGCATTTGTAGTAAATGGAAAACCTATGATAATCATTTGGGGAGATGACTGTGAAAGCTTAGATTCACAAAACATGTCTCCAAGCTCCTCATCGTCAATACTATCAATGACTGCCGATACTCTCTTAAGCTTTGCCTTATTAAGTTTACGAGTCTTGATCTCAGAAGCTACAAATTTTGAAGTAGTCACAGTCAGAAAGAAATTGTTACTCTTTGCTTGATTGAGAGGTGGCTGAGGAATATAATGTGGGACATCAATGAGGCTGACACTTGCTCGAGGTACCACAACCATACTGGCAAAAGTAGAAGGTTCCATAATATTTGTTAAAATTGGAGTTAAAGAATTAACCTCTAGAAAATGCGAAGAGGTTAGGTTCTCATAGATACGAACACCCAAAGAAAACACTGGCTTGGGAAGTATTCTAATGGAGGTTGATGTAGGAATAGGGTTTTGGGACAACCCTTGAGTATTAGAATTATTTTTTATATTACGAACTCCATTTGATGAGCGACTCCAAACATTTTTCCCAGAACAAACAACCCGATTAGCATTACCATCCTTCCTACCATTGTTATTTTCGAAAGACTTCCGAAAAGACTTATGATGACCCTTTTGGTACGAGGACCCAATAGAGAAGGATGAAGAGGTGGTTCCCTAAGTAAAGGTTAAAGAGGAGCATATATCCCAACTCTGACAAAAGTGAATGGGATAAACATTTCTAGTGAAAGCATAATACCTAACATCTAGAAGTTCTTTTCCCATATGCATCCTAATTCTCATTCTGATGTAGCCTAGAAGTTTAGCATTTTCCATACTTAAATTCACTTCTAAGAGTTGAGGAAAATCACTAATCATTCGATGGAACAAGTTTACACTCCATAAGTGGTTGGGGATACCCCCCATTTGAATTCAAAACCCCTTATCTCGAAGGGTGAAAATTGAACTGGATTGCACAAACCATGGTGTAAAAGAGGTTGGCAAAGAGACCAGAGATGACCCAAACATTGTAAGGACTTCATTCCTAATGGATGGGGTGGGGAACTTAATCAAGAATTTTCCATTGACAAAATCATGAATCTCCTAGTCTATATTATTGGGCTATTGGGTGAAGAGATGGGTCCCAAGCTTGCCTTTTGTCAACTAGGGAGAGTGGGAAGTGATAATGGCACAAGTCGAGAAAAATTGAAGTTGGTCACAGGTTTCATCTGAAGGAAGAAGAATAATTGGATAATGGGGGAAATTACGTTGCCATTTGAGAGGATTGATGAAGCATAGACAGATGCCTAGTAGAGAAGAATCTACATATTGCAACAGAATGATTAGGTGATTTATAGTGAAAACATGTACCTTTGTATCTACAGTGAGACTTAGCGTGACCTCAAAGCCCACATTTGTAACACCTACCAATTCTATCACAGTAGAGTATTAATGGAGACAGATATTTTCTTTTCATAACCAGATTCCACCCAGCTCCTGATAGGGAGGATTGAACCTTGGTAGAATAATTAATTGTTGCGACAGAAGATGTCCTCAAAGGGTTCTCCTCACAATCGGAGTGAACTAAAGGATTTGAGATAAGGGAGGCTAGAGGAAAGAAATGAGAACCAAATGTCCAATTGACTTTATAGCTATGAGGCAAAATTTTATTACAGGGGGGGGGGGGGGGGGGGGGGTTAAAAATT
>JAMKQA010070248.1:0-14496 GCA_024699735.1 Posidonia australis | reverse complement strand
TTTTTTATTTTTCTGTTTTCTTAGCAAACATGGACCCAAAGAAGTTTTTTTTATTTTTCTGTTTTCTTAGCAAACATGGACCCAAAGAAGTTTTTTTTATTTTTCTGTTTTCTTAGCAAACATGGACCCAAAGAAGGTCGACATCTACAATCTGCATGCCTGAGATCATATTCCAATTGCACTGGCATTTCCCATATGCTTTGCACGGAAACAAGATGATCATGATGGTAGATAAAAGGTGGAGAGGAAAAGAAAAGGTAACCTCCTATTGAAGCATAGCGGCCTCAGTAGCAATTGTAGTAGATGTAGGCCTGTGGAAAAAAAAAATCACCTAACAACTGTAAAGAGACAGCAAACAAATCTAACGTTTACAAAAAAAAAAAACTGTAAAGAGCGCAAACCGAGAAAGAGGGAGAGAGAGAGAGAAAGGGAGTGGTGCTCTGTGTCTTGGGGAGCAGCACTAGCAAATAATGGAGCCTGCAGCTTCTGCTGACCTTATGCGTTGCTTTGTTTTGCTCTTGCAGCTGTAGCAGCAGCAGCTGTTATTTCTGCTCTGTCTGCTTACTACAGTGGTTGAGTCACCCTCTTCTCCCCACACCATGTAAATAGTCTGATAATAGTTTGGATTTTGATTTTGCCAATTCCAATGCAAGTTAAAGTAAATTATTATATTAAAAATCAAAAAAAAAAGAAAGAAAGAAAGAAAGAAGCTTAGAAATCTGAGAAGCACGAGGAACTCTGCTTCTCCTTGATTTTGTGAAAGCCAGAAATCAAACACATCTATGTGTTTTGGAGAAAGCCACTTCACCAACCTTGTCAGAACCACCAACTCCAATCCATAATCCATGATTAGAGGATGACAGGAAACACAAAGCCAACCCTGAAAGGTTGGCCAGTGATAGATAACTCGATCATAACTGTTTTTTCAAAAAAAACAAAAAAAAGAAGTCAAGCATAACCAAACTGTCTAATCATCTTGCAGTTGGTATGTATGTTCGCTGGCTGGTTAGTTTTTAGAACTTCTTTGAAAGATCCAATACGGCACACATGCATGGATTTTGCATGGAACAGAACAGTCTTAAATTCGTACAACAATTTCAGACAATGCCTGGGTTTTAGCACTTCAAACAATCAAATCGAATCAGACAGAGGAAATGTGCTACCTTATCGATCGAAAGAAAAGTTCAGATAGAGAAAATGGTTTGGATCGTAACGTAATTATATATATACTGTTGGATTTCAGCAGCAGAAGGCTAGATTGTGATGGTTTAGCTGAAATTTAGGGGTATTTATGGCATTTCACCTGCTAGGGCTTTCTATTGCAGAGTGTTATGAGATTGTGTCGGCGCGTGATCTGATCCAGCTAATCACCGCCGCAACTAAAGTGCATCCCTGTCCTTGTTTTCTTTTAAAACTACGCAATTGCCCCTCAACTGCTAATTGACAACAATCAAGTTGTTATAATTAGCTAAAATGTAAGCCTCTGATTACCACTGAAAATTTTGTTCTTTTGCGCTGACCAAAAAAAAGGGTATTATCCATCTCACCGACGTTTTTATGTACGGCTGACTCTAATAGGGTAATACCTTGTTTTGTTCCAGTAATTAATGGCCCCATATATACTGGTGTATACACAAAATTAAGAAAATCATCTTGTTTAATTAATTTGCATTATAGGTTGCATTGTTCATACGGTCCTGTGTCAATAGATGAAAGTTGAAAACCATAGAAGAAAAGAGAAGTATGCATGGGGTGGAATTTTTTTCGCTCAGAGACTTGAAGTGAAGAGTGGAAACTAGAAACCAGTGGTGCTCCTCTGTTTTCCTCAAAAGCAATGAAGGTGGCAGACAAAAAAATCCAGCAGCTGCGTGAAGACTAAGGGTGTATTTTGTCCTACTTCTGTAGGAAGTTAGATTTTACATTTTTTGTAGAAGCGGACATTTGATTTCATTTCTAGAAGTTAAATGTTTGCTAGAATACGTAGAATCTTGTTTGACCAAAACAAATCTAATTTATCTTTCTTGAGCATTAATTTTTAATAGATAAAAGATATTACATCATTCTCTAATACATATGTATATATATAGGCTAATTTACATGATATTATCATAGATAAAAAAACTCAACATTATAATAAGAATCACTAATTCAAGGGATGAAAGCAATAGTCACTGTCCAAAAGATGTTGGGTTTGTGAGTTAGGAAAAATAAATAGGATTTTGTTGGTAATTTTGTAAATTATAATGGTAAAATGAAGTAAATACATGAATATTACAAGGACAATATGGAAAAAGGAAATTATAACCCTAGTAGAAGTAGTCTAAGATCAACTTCCACATAACCTATATTTAACGTATATTTTCCATGTGGTAGAAGTTGTGTTCTAACACAGTGTTTAGAATAACTCCTAGATAATTTAAACTTTTGTCAGAATCTACATCCTAAAATCTGACCAGAAGCTAAAACATATGCATCCTAAGGCATCATTGTCGATGATACTTACAAGACAGTAGTGATCAGAGAGGTGCAAACAAGAGAGAAAGAGATGGGTAATATTTGATAGTTTGGTCTTGATGGAAGTGAGAGGGAGAGGTGGGGTGGTGGTGGTCGAGGTGGGCTGGTCTCTCTGCAACTCTGGTGATGGGTTCTGGTTAAGGCAGCCGTCGGCGCTGAGCTCACCAAACATATTTAAGAAAGAGAAAGAAAGGGTGGTAGTGTACTGTTCCATTAATGCCCTCCATGGTTTGAACATAAACAGCTGAGTTCTTCTTATATGCTGCTTCTAAGTTCTACCTCGTAGTTGTTTTCTCTCCTCCTCCTCCTCCTCCTCCTCCTCAGCTCCAAACATGTGAAGGTAAAGATCAGTTGTTTTTTTTTCATCTTTCTGCCTTACATGTGCACAAGTTGTTCGAAAGAGATGACACCCAACATAGCCTTCTGTTGGAGGCTAATATCTTTTGGGTCGTTGAGATCATAGATTTCTGTTTACTGCTTTTCCTGTAGCCGTGTTTTGTTCCCTTCTACTTCTTTGTTCTTCTCTCTCTGCTTTTCTTTTCTTCTTTTTTCCTTTCCTCCTTTCTCCAGTTCTGATTAGGTTTTTTCTTTTTACTCTTTAAATCACTGTTCAGCACGTGGAAGACGGTGTTTGTGATGGAAATTTGGGACTGGGAGTTCATAAACAGCAGTGGAAAAGAACTGGAGTGGAGGGATGGGGAGCACAACAAACCACTGAGGACTGGTTCAGTAGATTGAAAGCTGGAAGAAGAGAGGAGGAAGAAGAAGAAGAAGGACCTGGATCACCAGTGGCCTCACCAGACCAATCATCCACTTACAAATCCAAGGGAAGAAGAGAAAGGCGGTAGTAGTAGTGCACTAGAGATCACTGAGCAGCAGCAGCAGCAACAACAACAGCTGCAGCAAAGCTTTCTTGTGGGGAAAAGTCCTCTCTTTTTTTCTTCTGCTTCTTCATCTGAACATGCTCATGCCCATTTCCCTGACACGATGGGAGAGGGCCACCACCACCACCACCGGTTCCTCCTCCATCAACCACGCTCTATCCCGTCGAGCTCTAGGCTGCCCAAGGGCGGGGGCGAGATCGTGGAGGTCGAAGGTGGCCACATTGTGAGGTCTACTGGTCGAAAGGATCGACACAGTAAGGTTTGTGTCGAAGAATAACTTCGAATGCTATTGTTTCTTCCTTTTTCCGTAAATTACGTTTAGTGTTTATTCTTCGATGCTACAGGTTTGCACTGCTAAGGGACCGAGGGACCGTCGTGTTCGCCTGTCGGCCCACACCGCCATCCAATTCTACGACGTACAAGACCGTCTCGGCTACGACCGACCCAGCAAGGCCGTGGACTGGCTTATCAAGAACGCGAAAGCCGCCATTGACGAGCTCGCCAAACTTCCGCCTTGGCATCCAACAGCCGACCCGTCTCCTCCGGCTCCGGAGCAAAGAACCCAAAATCACGAAACGGAGACGAGTGATCCCACCGCCTATGCTTTTGGTGGATCTTCGTCGAGCTTTCTTCCGCCTTCTCTCGATTCTGATTCTATTGCCGATACCATCAAGTCCTTCTTTCCGATCACCGGCGCCGCAGCGTCCTCGTCCAGCTCACCGATTGGGTTCCATGCCCAGGACCTCCGGCTCTCGCTCCAATCCTTCCAAGACCCAATTCTCCTCCACCACCATCATAACCAGCCAAGTACTACTCGTACTAGGACTGGCGAGCAAACCTTCTTCTCCACATCCAACACTCCATTGGTGTATGACACCACCACCTCAACAAGTTGGTCTGAGCAGCACACCAGGATGGTACCCTGGAGTACTTCTGCGGACACAGCTGGTGGCAATGGAGAAGGAAGAGGAGGATATGCGTACAATCTTCCGCCTCCGTCGAATGAGCCACCACAGGGAATGCCACTGCACTCGATGGTTGGCCAAAGCTTGTTTCTTTCACAGAGGGGACCCCTTCAGTCCAGTAATCCACCATCCACTCGTGCATGGATGGATCCAACCACCACTGCTACCGGTTTCGCGTCCGGCGGTTTCTCAGGGTTCAGGATTCCAGCACGGATTCAGGGAGAAGAGGAGCATGACGGTGTTTCCGACAAGCCGTCCTCTGCTTCCCGCTGTTGAACATGAGAAAGAGAGGATTCAACTGCCCAAAGTCCCTTCTCCTCATGGTAATCCTGCAACCCAATTCACTGCTCACTTATCTTTGGATTTCTATCGTAATTCCTGACCAAATTCCATGTTGCCTATGTTTCAGATTTCTTTTTTGCTCACTCTTCAAGTAGAGGAGAGGAGTTTGGATTCTTGTGTGTTGGAAAGGGATCAAATGGGCAAGTCTCATCTCAGACATTATTGCACCTGTTCTTTCTTCCTCTTTACTTTTGATATGCCCTTTGGGCTTATTATTGTTTGCTTATTCCCAAATTTGTTCCTCTTCTTGCTTTTGGTTGGTTACAAATTTACAATCTGAATCAATGCTGTGGCCTTTGGTGTAGTGACGCTTTTATTCCCATTTTGGTAGTTGCCAAAGGAAAGTTCTTGTCTTGTAGATTGCCTCCCACAGCTGTGTCTGTTGGTTCATATGAAGCAAAAAAAATCTCCCTATCGTTGAGCATCGCAGAAAGAAATTTTATTTTAAAGCATCAACTGTTGCTTCTTTAAGCCAGATGTTGTTTTCATGCCGATGAAAGGTAGGTGGAAGAACACAAATGGCTGTTTTTTTCCTCTAGTCAGGAATAAGTTAGTTTTATTCTGTCAACTGTTTGGATTCTATCATGCTTGTACCAATCATATGTGGTAAGTGGTAGCAATGGATCCTCCTGTTGCTTCCATCATCAATTCCTTAATCAACCAGAAACTGCTAATACAATAACTAGAGAGACCTCAATGTTCATTGCACACAACAGTAGCAGCCTTTTTGCTACAACCAACGGCTTTCTAGTCTCTAACAAAAGCAAACTGGTCACTTCTGTGGTTTTCTGAATCCAAAAGAGTGTCCTTTAATTCTACTGGAATCCAATTCTATTTTCATTTTAACAGGGAGGGAGGAATCTTGGTGGGTATTTACTATTATGGGAGGGAATGAGCATCAGAGCTGAAAGGTACTGCCATCATTAATAACATTATCAGCTTCTCCATTATTTTTGTGTCGTAGTGGAACAGATTTTACTGCTGATGATGATACACATATGCGTATTCTGATATTCCTAGCAAAGTATCACTCCACTTGGTTCTACATGCTAAAGTATTTCTTTTAATGACCGCAGACTAATGCTGGCCATCCGTGCTATCTGAAAATGATTTCAGATGCTTTAAGAGGTGCCACTTACTACATCCGTCATACTTCTGTTCATGCCATTTTAAGGTTCCATTATTGTGTTAATGAAAGGAAGACATGTATGTAGGGTTTTCATGGAGCAAACCTGAGCCTTTTGCTATTTGGGATTGCTCAATTTTAGAAGCTTCACGGGTTTATGAAGCTTTCAGACTTTGGGTATCAGGAAAGTGATAATTGGTGGCGTGAAAAGCTAGTAAAGGCTGTATATAAAGGCTGATACCCCACAACCACTACACTACAAACACTACCAACAGTTAAAAACATGAGCTTTTCACAAAACAAAACGAAAAAAAAAAAAAAAACCCAGTTAAAAACACGCTATTGAACAGTGGAATACATTGTACAGCATATCTTTGCTGGTGAAATAAAATCTTCAGAATGGCCCCTCTCTAACAAGTGGTGATGGTAGTGCAGCTCATTTGCTGCCACCTACATTTCAAGCCATGTGTGTATTAAATACCACTATTAAGAGAGAGTCTCGGCCAAGTGGTATCGGGGTAACATACCCGCTGGTTTAAATCACTTAATCAAGCCAAGTTTTTATAATTTAGTCTGATTTTCCTTTAAAAGACAGCATTATTTGATTGGACAATTTCATATGCCAACAAAAGATAGTTGGATTTAATTTGAGAGATTAATTTAGTCGAACCACACAAATTCATATACATGCATATCATTAGATATCTTAAATAGTTAAATATAGGCGTAAATTTATATTTTTATTCAAGTTAAAGTTGATAAGAAATAAACATGTATAGTTTTAGAATATTACTGTTATATCTTTCTTTTTTTAACTTTACTTTAAAAAATTATCTTCTAAGATAACAAAAATGTAATGCACAATCATGTGTTGTATTTTAGTTAATTATTGATTAATATTTTATTTGTTTATAGTCTCATAGATCATAGCCAAAAAGTTAAACAACAAACGGTGGATTGAACAAAATTTAAAACTCAATGGTTCTGTTTGATTTAGTTTCAATTATTAAACTATTTAATTTAGTTTCAATTTTTTAAATTGATTAACACCATTTTATTTGTGATTTTGTCTAAAATCAAACTAAATCAAATCATGTACCCCCCTAAATTTTAGACCTACCATGGTGTTCAAATTCAAACACGTGGTTACTGTCATATTCAAAAATTCGTTTTAGTTTGCGAATAGGCATCTAATGTACATGAGTCTCAAGTTTTTCCCCTGTGATTTTCTTGGCCGACTTCTAACATAATAAAAATCAGCAAAAGCGTCACAGGACTCCACGGAAAGCAAGGGATATGCATCAATCACGTATAATTGGAGAACATGACTCCGGTTCACACTTGCCAGACTGCGAGTCTGCATTCATTTTTTAAGGCAACAAGTCATGCGTAATACAGGAAGTCCGGGCATATTTCTCCTTGTTACCCAATCGATTGCATACATAATACTTCACCTCCTCGTAACCCAACAAATCGTACACAATACAAGAAGCCTAACTTCACCTCCTTGTAACTTGTGGACCAAATTTAGAAACGCTGAAGAAGGTGGTTGCCACTAATCATGAGCCGATCAAATTCAAGATTATACAAACCAGAACAGGCTCTAGAAAGAAATTTGAAAAGAAAAAGACAACATATCTTGAAGAACATGATCAGTAACTCTCAAAACCAGCTCGCATAACCTACCTTCCAGTACACGTTTCTGCTCAATTCCAACCTCATTATGAACCAGTAGCAACTTGCATACTTCGCAATTTCATAGCCAAGTAGTATGAAAACAAGAGTTTAATTACAATAGGTTATTGATTTTTACACCATGAACAGCAGAGTCCAACTTTTGCATGCAAATCACAAGCAAACTCGTATGTAACCCTAAACACATACTCCCAAGGAAAATGGATAGAAAGGAAAAGAAAACCACAAATGATATATACCATGAGATGGGGAGGGAAAACACATTGATACCAATCCTCGCACAAGAAATGTTCTTGGCACCATCCGTGTAAAGAAGCAGAACGATGAGATCCCATGCTAATCCCAAACGAATTCAGATCAACCGGTAACTTCAACTAGTTTGCGGATCTCCATTGATGTTTGAACCATTGTTTTCAATAGTAGAAGAAGTGAGCACCTCGGGATCTGTCTCCATGCTAATTGTTCTCTCAACTTTTGTTGGATAAGACAATCTTCTAACAAGTCGTTTACCATTGGACACTGCAGGTTTAGCTGAAGCAGAGATTTTGGGTGATTTCTTATCAACTTTAGTTGCCGTCTTAGTCGCCGTCTTCGTCAGCAACTTAGTGGGGCTGATAGTCTTGGTGCTGCGGGTAGGAGTCCTGGCTTCCCATGGGCGAGCTGCTATCCAACGTTCCATCCAGCTCCAACCCCAATTGCCATCACCAAATTCGTATGCAAAAGGCCCCTGGTTCTGCCCAGAGCTGGCCCTCCGCTGCATATAATAAATTTCATATCATAACTGTGATGCATTCAGTACACAGCAAAAGAAGAGAAAAAAATCACTTCAGTAAAAACCTGATGAGAGAAGGCATATGCCATGGCACGTTCACGCTTCACTGCTGCTTCTGCTCTTTGTTGTATTCGAGCAATGATTTCGTCCATCGTTTCGGAACCTCCACACCATTCTACCTGTAGGGAGCCAATAAAAATTTCTCAGGAAAAATGGTTACAAAACACTCGAGACTATTTTCAACTAAACAATAATGAGAACATTCGTATGTTTCTAGATGGATGTGCTGAGAAATGACACAACAAATTGCCAGACAATGCCACACCCACCATGAGACCTCATGCTATATCTATGTTGTGTTAGTTACGCTACATTATGTGGAAGTACTTAGGAAAGAAACATGTACTGAATTGCCATTTTTGGTGAACCTAATATATGGGATAGCATGTCATGTTCAACTATAGCCGAGTTATTTCACCAACTCACATAAATATCACACAAAATCATATGCAACCTTACTACTAGAATGCTAAAATGATATGCCACTCCAAACTGTTGCTGATGGTCTAGCAAGTTCTTCCAATACAATGAGAACTAGATTATTAACAGTGGATTATCATACTGTATAAACTACAATGAAAAACATTTCAGGAGTATCCAGTCAGAAGAAACCATTGATTAATCTTTAGATACAAGGGGTATCTTATATACGTGAATATGGATCAAGTCACCTACAATCTTCATTCCTGAATCCAAATGGTAAGAACAAATAAATGAAGAAAGAGACATTTAAGAATCCAATAAGACCACAGCAGGATCTGATGTACAGGTAAACAGGTACTAAAATTTACACTGCTTACATGCGTAATTAATTGCATAGTCAATAAGAAGGCAAAGCATCACAACAAGTTTTACATTTCATTACAGGGTAATGGATTATCCATGTCACTTCCACCAAAATCATAAAAATCAGAACATCAAATAAGAGGATACCAAATGCCTGAATCCAGGTGAAATTTCACATCTACCAGTTCAATGAAGAGTCAATTATAATTTTTTTCAAGATTACTTGAAGAGGATCAACAAAAATGAAGTTCATGTGAAAATCCCAAAGAAACCTTATAGTGATTCTATCTTGTTCCAAATGAGATAAAATCCACTGAGTCTCATCAAGGGTAACCCAGTATCCCAGTGTTTATTATTTCATTGTAAAATATAAATGATGAAGTTATCTAGTTGAATCATGCAATCCAACTTTCTGATTCGGTCAGTACAAGAGATCTACAGCTCCCACTTCCCAACATCCTGACTTAAGCTTTAGGACACAAGCAGTCAATACAAATAAAAGATGTATGATAAGCTTGCCACATGAAGTTTTAAAGGTCCATTCTTGGTTGAAGGATGATAACATGAGAGTGCATAGTATGAGTCTTAATGGGTAAATGAACCTTTTGGATTCTATCATCTAATACCCCACTATATATATGTAATCTCTTCTCTATTAGCAATACACTCTCTTTTTTCCAAATAATATGGTATCAAAGTTGGCTAAGATCCAAAAGATCCATTTACACCCTAAGTCCATGTTTGGATGTAGGAATAAAGGCAAAATAAAGGTAGAATTGGAATAATAATTCCGTTTGACAAGTCAAAAAGTGAAATAAAAGTAAAATAATAATTTCTATTCTGATTTACTTATTCTAAAATAATTATTTTGCAGGAAAGGTAGAATAAAGTTATTCTACTAAGTTATTTTCATACATGTATGTATACGGTGTATTTATTTTTTGTCTAAAAATTAATACATATATAATATAATATATACATATTTTAAACCAGATATATATCATAATAATCAAGTTGAATATTATTAATCTGTATGTTTTTCACTTATTCTGATACTTATTCCACTTTTCATTAAAACTAGAATATCTCCTTATACACACTTATTCACCTTTAAAACAAAATCACTTCCAAATTGAATAGCAATACCATTAGAATACTAATACTATTTTCCACTTATTCCTATTTTTCTTATTCTACATCCAAAGAGAGGCTAAGAGTCCTGTTTCATATAGTAGATCTAAGACATACTTTCTCTAGGTGAGAACCAAACTACAATATTTATTGTCAATAATCCAATCTTCCATGAGAGTACCGAACATATAGAGATAGATTATCATTATATAAACATGATATTGTCTGATCATATCTATACTCCTTACACTCAATTTTCTAAATAGTTACGGATATATTCACTAAGGGACTCAGTATTGAGATTTTTGATTATCTATGCAACAAATTGGACATATTAGATATAGTTGAGGGAGAGTGTTAAAGTATATAGTATGAGTCTTATTGGGTAAATGAATCTTTTGGATCCTATTATTTAATACCCCTTTATATATATGTAATCTCTTCACTATTAGCAATACACTCTCTTTTTCCCAAATAACAATGACAAACTCACACATGAACAATACAACTTGTTAGAGTTTTTTTTTTTTACTTTATCAACAAAGGAAGTTAAAAATAAATTAAAGAAGTTTCTAAAGTAACTTGCATCTCATTCATGAAAAAAATAGGCATTCCTTGCTACCAACAAAGAATATAACTTTTTCACAACTTTGCATTCAGTGTCCATGTAGTTTCTTTTTATCAACATCCTTACAGTTGACATGCCCCGTATAATGATACATTTAGTTTCTTAGTTTTTCGAGTTTAATTAACAAGGATTAGAAAGCATACTATTAGGAAGTGGTCAATGAAGACCACGTGAACTTAAGAAGCGGAAAGATATTTCTCCGTAAAATTCAGTGGCGGAAAGATATTTCTCCGTAAAATTCAGTTTAAATTCAGGTTTATAGTAAGATTTTTATCTCCTTTATAAATAAGAGTTCTCTTCTATTTAGGATGACTTTTTGATCATCCTAAAATATCTCATAACCCAGAGCCCCCGACATCAAACACAATCACAATCCGATCTATGCTATCAAGTGGTATCAAAGCCGGAAAGCATACCTCCACCTGCACTCCCTTGTTCATATGACTATGCCTAGACCTCTACGTTGTGGTTGCCCTCTTCTCTTAACATTTGGGGCAAATCTGATTGGGCTTCCTCCTTGCAATCTAGCCTCCTCCACATCTGCCTCCCCCTATGACTTCCTCCTTGCAATCCGACGTCCTCCTACATATCTGCCCCCATTACGATGTGGCACTGGAAAATCAAATATGTCATAATTTATGACAATCTAGAATATATCATTGAAATCAATGCTCCATAACTTGACAGTAATATCTCCAAGGTGGAAGTCAAGAAATAAGAGAAATGATGGATCAATGATAAAAAGATAAGAAATCTCATGTTCATATTTATGAAAGATAGTATCAAAAGATTCATAAAATTCTTTGAAACTTAAGACACTTCACAGAGCCTGTGAAATGCTCTAAAAAAGAAATATGATAAAACTACAGAAATCAATACTCAACTCCTCCTTTAGATGTACAACTCCTGTAAAATGTAAAAGAAATAAAGTATCGTGGAACATGTCAACAACATGATTATTATGGTTAAAGATTTATCTATTATAGGAACTCCTATTTTGGAAAACTGCAAGTAACAACTATACTTAATAGTTTGCCAAATAATTTTGATATGGTGACCATAGTGATGAGATTAACCTTGTTCCTTCAACTCTCAAAATTATCAACGAGATTGGGAACTAAATAAGAAATATAACTAACTGTTAAAAGCAAGAGTTGAATCTAAAAGAAGTAAATATAGTACATCGGAAGCCTAGGAATGACAAAGACAAAAACAAAAGAACTAAACCGGATAGGACACAGTTCATATCCAATTAATCACAGTCAAAGAAGTCACGGGATTCTTGCCATTTGTGTGGTCAATTTAGCCATTTTAGAGTAAATTGTCCAAACAAGTGTAGAAACAAAGGCAAAGCATCTGAATAGAAAACAAACAAGAGAGTCTTTATTGACATAGTCGAATACAATAACATTGTTGCGTCAAGCTCAAATAATTTGTGAGTAGATTTTAGTATTACTCATGAAAGGGTTAGAATCTTTCAAGGAATTCAAATCTGATGAACAACGCATCTACATAAGAAACAACACATATCTAAATGTAAAAAACATTGACTTCTATTACTTAGATTTGAGAGATAGTATTATGATCGAGATATAGTATTATGATCTTGAAATATATTTTCTATGCACTAAACATACAACGCGATTTAATTTCTATCCCAACATTCATGAAGAATGGCTTGAAAGTCCACTTTTACAATAAAAGTGTAGCTATTAAAATAAATAAGAAAGTACTTGTTATGAGGATGTATACCCCTGAACATGATTTATTTCAAAATTCTATAATAAACAATGAAATAAATAATGCAAATAATATTCCTGATTATTCTTTGTGTTTATCATCTAAGTGTGATTAATGGCATGTTAGATTAGCTCATCTTGGGAAATAAAAAATAGTAACAAATGGTAAAATTGAATTTTCACCCTAATATTTATAAGGTAGAATTAAACCTATGTTACCATTGCTTAATTGGAAAAACGATTAAGAAATCATTTAGTATAATACATAGGAGAAATGAGTTATTAACCTTAATACATTCATACGTATATGGCCTACCTAGTGTAAAAATATATAATAATAAGGAATATTTTGTAACATATATAGATTATTACTTTAGATATGTATATATCTATTTAATTTCACATAAAACAAAAGTGTTAAGTTGCTTTAAGAAGTATAAATTAAAAGTAGAAAAATAGTTTAGAAGAAACATTAAAATATTAAGATCTGACAAAGATAGGAAATACAATTTAAAAGAATTTAAATTATATTATCAAGAGTATGGAATAAAGAGACATATTACTATGCTATACACGCCACAATAAAATGATGTAACAGAACTAAAACATAAAACTCTAATGAATTTTATTAGATGCATGCTATCATTCAAGTCTCCAAAAGGAATTTTAAAGAAAGGCATTATTCACTGTAAATTACACATTAAATAGATTATCTACCAAATCTCTCACAAATACCCTTTATGAGTTATAGAATGGACGAAAACTCAACATTAATCATCTAAGGAAATGAGATTCAATATCTCATGTACTCATTCCTAGTCAATTTAGGAATAAATTAAACTTTAGAACACTAAAATATAGGATATTATGATAAATTATTAGGATATAGATTTTTTTTCATCAAGAAAAAAAAAATATTAAGTATACAGATATTACATTTCTAAAAAATCTAGAAGAAGAATAACACACTTAAGATAAAGATAAACTATTATAAGTAATGATTACTTTAATAATATTCAAGAAAATGAGCTAGAACATGAGGATCAACAAAACATACAAAACACAACTGAACCCATGGAAATAGTAGAGAATGATTAGTATGATCAACCAAACATGGAAAATATTGATAAGTTTATCAATGACTCACTTGATACTTTTAATAATAAAAGAATGAGAACTCAAATATCATTTGCATTCTTGTAAACCAACTCTGATCATATGGAACTCATTACATATAACTAGTGATGCGATTAAATCATATGAGAAAATTTTGTGGCTCGAAATTATAAATGATGAAATTAATTCCATAAAAAGGAATAGTGTTTGGAAATTATGTGATTTACCTAAGAAAAAGAAGACTGTAGGATACAAAAAGGTATTCGAGAAAAAACTGATGGTAGATGAGTCAATTAATAAATTTAAGGTTCGTTTGGTATTTAAAGATTATATACAGAAAGAAGGAATTAACTTTCAAGAAACATATTCTCTAGTAGCTGAGTTTGCATTTATAAGAATCATACTAGCCGCAGTAACACACTTGGATTTGAAATTATATTGTATGGATGATCAGACTACATTTCTTAATAGAGAATTATAGGAAGACAAGTATAAGTGTCAGTCTAAGGGTTTTTAGATAGAAGGATACGAGAAAAAAGTGTGTAAATTGATTAAATCAATATATAGATTAAAGCAGTCTTCTAGATAATGGTATCTCAAATGTCATAATGTGATTGTTCAAATAGGATTTATCTTAAACAGATTGAATAACTGTGTATATGTAGACATGGAAACCGGGCCGGGCCGGGCCGGCCCGGCCCGCGAAACAGTCGGCCCGGTCGGGCCCGGGCCGGGCCG
>JAMKQA010070247.1:0-13755 GCA_024699735.1 Posidonia australis | reverse complement strand
CGGCCGGAGGAGGATGAGGTGGTCGTGATGGCTGTGCTTTTGGAGGGGGAGGGTAACTTCGCCCCTCGGTTGTTCCGGTCGTTTGACCCGCCAGCCGTCAACTGGAGCCAATCTGTCGGCTGGATTCTCAAGGTAGGAGGAGCACCCATATTTCCCGGTCCAGCGCATGTTAGTCGATTCCCTGGTATTTTACTTGGTTCATGCTATTCTGCGCACATCACAATGAAGAGAAAGGAGGGAGAGGAAGTCAGGAAGTGGGATTTTGCCATACAACCATATTATGTCATTGCCAAAAAAAAAAGAATATATTTCGTTGCCAGCTGATAAAAGCAGAGATAGGAAATTTCATATTATTTGTCTTTTCTTTATTGATTTATTAATTACTAGTGTATGATTGGATTTGACTGTGTCTGTAGGTATGTTCAGATACGTCTATTGCAGTTGTTACCACTATTATTTATTGGTTTTCGGTTGCCAATTAGTTCTAGGTTTACCATTTGGTGTATTACGTACAATGTTTAATTGCACACATGTTCTTTATCAGGTGAGCAATTACTACCAGTTTGATCCCGTAACGACGTATCTCGCCGTAAGCTACATGGATAGGTTCCTCTCATCACACGTTTTACCGGTAAGACAAGACACCCATATTAATTTGAATAACCATATAATATTACACGATCATCAAATGTAGATTGTACATAATTACGTGCACATATTAACATATATGACGATTACGTGTTTTGTACGTATTTGTGGATATAATGCCAACAAGAAGATAATTGCTGTATAAGATAACTCCAGAAAACGATATTCGGTGGATCATGTCTTCTTGAATTCCGGCATGCATACATGTGGTCGGTGGCTCATCTTGCCTATCTCTGTGTGTCTCTCTCTGTGTAGATATATACATTCTGCTTACTTATTTAATGAGAGAATTGTTAATTAATTAATTAGTCATATATGCCTTGATGTATGTATTTTTTTGGTTTTAAATTTCAGCAACCCAATGGATGGCCAATGCAACTTTTATCGGTGGCATGCCTTTCCTTGGCAGCAAAAATGGAAGAAACCCTAGTCCCATCTCTAGTCGACCTCCAGGTAATAACGATCATGCGCTGGTCACCTAGATACATGTGTAGAACGTCCTACTTATACTAGTCTATCAATTTCTATTCTTTAACATATATATATAGATATATGTGTGTGTGTGTGTGTGTGTGTGTGTGTGTGTGTGTGTGTAGGTTGAAGATGCAAGATTCATCTTTGAGCCTCAGACTATTTGCAGAATGGAACTTCTCGTCCTCGCATCTCTAAAATGGAGGCTGCGTCTAGTGACACCATTTGCTTTCATGGATTTCTTCGCCCGCAAGATCGATCCCGACATTAAGCGTTTGGCACATTTGACCTCACGAGCCTCCAATATCCTGCTCCATGCAATCCGGGGTATATCTAATTAACTTAATCTAATGTTTATTACATCCACCATCTGTTCTCTTAAATACTAATTCATATATGGATATTAAAGTCTGATACACTAAAAGA
The DNA here is from genome assembly GCA_024699735.1 of Posidonia australis. Taxonomy (NCBI): domain Eukaryota; kingdom Viridiplantae; phylum Streptophyta; class Magnoliopsida; order Alismatales; family Posidoniaceae; genus Posidonia; species Posidonia australis. The sequence goes on along the minus strand of JAMKQA010070247.1, from coordinate 12,210 downwards.
ACACTAATACCGTCTGATACATATTGTAGATATTAAAGTCTTCGAATACTATCCGTCAGCAATAGCTGCGTCAGCCATAATCTGTGCAGCCGATGGGATCCCTGACCTATCCTTCATCGATCTCGAAACGGTCTTGTCTTGGTGCGCTGGACTGACAAGAGTAAGTTACAACTGACATTACCAACATAATGTTCTTGACCCAAAATCCATTATATACATGAATGGATACTTAATCTAATCCATCAACTTAGAGCAGTTCTAATTAATCTGTGTATATATCGACCACTGTGCTTATACTCATTGGTTCAACTTATCTTTTGCTTGTAAAAATCAATCTCGGAGTAAAGCGTTAGAAGCTAAACCTCATTCTTGTCTTCAGGATGGCACTGCGAATTGCTATCAGCTAATGCGTGAGCTGGTGGTGGTCAACGATAAGCTCCCAGGGCCAGGGAGGATCCTACCCTATCAAAGGGTGACAACTAAAATTGGTTTGAGCTCTGGAGTCTCTTCCTCTACGTCATCCACTCCCTCCTGCAAGAGGAGGAAACTAAATAATTCCCTTTGGGTGGAACATGACAAAGAGATGACGTAAAAAATACAAAAGAAGAGGTATATCTATTTATATAAATAATAGTATATTAAATTATAGTAGTGTGGTAAGTGTGTATATCAGTAGAGGGCTGCAGGTTGGGCTTTGCAGATTCCTCAGTATTTTTATGAGGAATTTGTGATGAGGGTGTCTTGCTGGCTAGATCCTCGCAAAAGGTTTTGTTAGGTATCTGAGTGATGGATTCTTTCTTATTTTCATCATTTTGTTATGTTTTGTGGAACTTGATATCTGGCACTGCCATGATAGCATGGTAGGTTATATGGCTATGCAGATTCCTAAGGGAGTGAGGTTCTTTACAGTTCTCGTTAACTTTATTATTTGAGTGGAGAGTAAGTGACGGTGGATGAGGTGAGTCTTTTTTTGAATGAGAGGTGAGTTTTCTGTTAAAAGGATGAGTTGTAGTCTTGTTTTTTTATTGTCAGTGTAGTGCTTGGAGCGTTGGAAGTGCTAAGGGACATGCATTGATTGAATGGTCTTCTCTAGGCCATGAGTGAAGAGAGTAAAAACAAATTGGTCAAAGTTAATAGAGAAATGGGTAGGCTCTTGGAAGATAGTGCATGATATTTATTCTTCAAATTGAGCGTCCCAATGTAGTCATCAACGTAGTCAAGACCATCCACTCGGCTTTTTGCACCTACAATCCTTCTGTTTCTTTGGTCTTTGTTCGTTTCCTATATTTTATTCTCTTATTTGTTAATTTTTAGTACTATTACATGTTCCAAGTTTGTTTGGTGTGTATTTCTTTTAATCTTGTTATTGTTATTGACGGACATCATCTTGAGAGCTGCTGTCACTTTATTTTTCTCTAGTGAACAGATAGGTGAATATGTACGTACCATAAATGACATTGTTTGCAATCATGTTTATGATAAAGATCCCAAAATAAAACGAGTGTGAATATTTTTCTTTTGCAATTCGAAGTGTGTGCATTGTTTTTTCTTTTCTTGAAATAACGAAGAGTGTGCATGTTGTGTTCTAACTTTGCTACGTTGCAAATTGCAAAAGCTCGTCTTCTTTTCACGTGATTTCGGCAGGTGAGTTTTTGTTTTATTCCATGGACCGCCTTGTCATAGGATAGAGAAATAGACACGTGATTGTCAGTTGGTAAGCTTCCGAGAAGTCCAAGTAATAGAGCGGCTTTTGACGTTCAGATCTACGTAGAAAAAAGTGAGGAAAAGATCAAAAAGCTGCATCTTCCACATGGTTACATTATGTGAAGTGCGAGACTGACAATTTTTTATTGTATATAACCTAAAATTCGGGAAAACCATTGAACAATGTTTTTTTTTGAAATCAGTATTCTGCTTATTTTATATGTTCCAATCTCTTAACCACATTCAGTCCATAGTTGGTATCAATATTACAAAATTTAAGTAACTGCTGTTTAGAAGTAAAATAGAGCAATTCAGGGGAGTGGGGATTGCCAACGAGGAAAGTTTTAGTGAGAGGAAGTCTGTTCCATCTCTAGAATTTCTCCTACTATGCTACTATTTTGTTTTGTGTCTTTTTCAAAAGGTGTCTAGCGAGAATTTTTTCGCTGACCCTTTTGTGCTGCTAAACGTGATTATGGCACGTGGTTTAGACACGTGTTGATTTGGGATCTTCTGATGGAGGATTACCCTCAGCTTAATCGTACTCTAGGAGATTTTCTCCCCAGCTCTCTTCACGTCGACGAGGGAGGCTCTGGCCGTGGCTCCGGCTGTGGATCTCGGGGTAGGAGTGGACGTGGTCCCTCCCTGTCTTCCCGTCAGGCTCGTTCTCGATCTAGGGGACCGCGTCGTCCCAGGACTGCTGTGCCTCCCCCGGTGGTGCAGGAACAGGCTTCGTGGGCGGAACGATGCGGTACCAGTTCGAGACCGTCCAGGGCTCTTGAGTTCTTCGCCCTAGTGGTGAAGGATGGTGTAAAGGTGGCTGTCAGTCCTCAGGATGAGGTTGTGGAAGCTACCGCTGCGTGGAATAGAGTCCTCATGGGCTACTTTATTGGTCTTCGACCATATGTCCCAGCTTTGTCTTCCCATTTCAAACGGGAATGGAAGATCAAAGGTGATCTGCAAGTGCTCCCACGGGGAAACGGTTTCCTCCTATTCAAATTCAGTGATGATGCTGATATGCAGCGTGCTCTGGATGGCGGACCTTGGTTCATTAGAGGCAAGCCTCTGATTCTCCAATCCTAGACTACGGAATCTAAGTTTGAGAAGGAAAAGCTTTCTTCGATTCCGATTTGGATCAAATTCCCCAACCTTCCTCTCCGTTTTTGGTCCCTAAACCTGATTGGTTGGGCAGCTAGCACTCTTGGAAGACCCCTTTACCTGGATGAGGCCACAACGCTATCTCGACGCGTTGATTTTGCTCGTGTCTGTGTTGAGATCGACACTGCGTTCTCCTTTCCCCCCCATGTTGCCATGGAAATTAATGGGGAACTCGAACTGATTGACGTGCATTACGACTGGAAGCCGTCCCCGTGTGATGTCTGTGCTTCTTATGGTCACGAGCAAGGAACTTGCTCTAGGGCTCACCCTCCGGAGGGTCCTCCTTCCCCGGCCTGTGGCCCTCAGAACAAATCTGATGCTGTGGAGGTCCCGGAACCTCATATTCCTCCCATTCTGCTGGAGGATGCTCCTAGCGAGCTCGCCCCTGACACTACATCCTTGCCTAGCTCGCCGCCGTGGGTCATCTTGCCCCTGCCTGAAGTGCCTCCGACCACCCCCCGCTCGACTAGCGACACTCCTGCTGCTTTGCAGAAAGGAAAGAAGATATGATGTTGCTCGGGTTACGGATAAGTTCTGGCCCTCTTTCCAGGCTATCTGCAACAACTCCTGCGCCCCCTCCGGGCGAATTCTTGTGTTAGGACATCGTCGGGATGTTACTCTCACCCTTCTGCATGAGACTCCTCAACTGATGCACTTCTTGGTTGCTCTCTCATCCGGGATCTGTTTCTGCTTATCTGCCATCTACGGTGCTAATGACCCTGCCTCCCGCAGATCTCTCTGGGAAGATCTCCTGGCTCTTCGCTCTGACGAGCCCTGGATCCTGGTGGGGGACTTCAACTGTATTCGGTATCCGTCTGAGAAGATTGGGTCTACTTCTTTCCCCTTCTCTGCTATGCGCGACTTCAATAATTTTATTGATGGCGCTGCGCTTATGGAACTTCCCATTTCTGGTGCTGAGTTCTCGTGGTCCAATATGAGCGCCTCCAACCCTATCTGCTTTCGCCTTGACAGAGCTTTGATCTCCCCTAGCAGCTGGAATCTCTTCCCCAACTGCAACGGCCACATCGGGCCGCGCCTCATCAGTGATCACTGCCCCATTTTAATCAAGCTCCAGTGCAGTAGAAGGCCCTTTAGGCGTCATTTTAAGTTTTACTCTTACTAGGCTACTCATCCCGACTTCCTGAGGGTTGTCAAGCGCAGTTGGCACTGTGCTGTCCCGGGCAATCCCACGTTCCGTTTTCTCTGGAAATTGGACAATTTAAGGAAGAAGCTAATCCCCTGGACGTCTTCGATCTTTGGGAAGCCTTCTGATCGGATTCTGCAGTGCACCAATTTCCTGAAGACCATTCAAGGGGTGCTCCTCTCCGATCCGACGAGCTCTGCTCTCCTCCAGGCCGAGAGGAACTACAGAGCATAGTTATTAATGCTGCATGCGCATGATGAATCGATGGCCAGACCACAGTCTCGCATCTGTTGGCTCAAGCAGGGGGACTCCAACACAAAATTTTTCCATGCTACGGTTCGAGCCAGACGTGCTCGCAACTCCATCTTGACTCTGAATTGCAATGGCACCACTTTGACGGAACATACACAAATTATCTCTTCCTTCCGTGAGACCTTTATGGATCTCTTCAACACTTACAATGGTACTGGTGAGGTTCCTCCTGGCTTGCTTCACCCTGTCCTGTCCTCGTCTGAGAATGGTGCTCTCTACTGCCTTGCCACCAGGGATGAACTTAAGTCGGTTATTAATCACCTCAACCCTAACCGTGCTCCTGGCTTTGATGGATTTAACGGTGCTTTCTTCCAGGAGGCTTGGCCCATCATTACTGATGACTTACTGGCAGCAATCAACAATTTTCTTCGCTCTGGGAAGCTGCTCCCAAAGCTAAATCACACCCTTCTTTGTCTCATCCCTAAGAAGGTTGTTCCTGCTTCTGTGGAGGACTACCGCCCTATCGCTCTCTGCAACATCACCTATAGGATTTGTGCGAAGCTTCTGGCTCGTCTGGCTCAAGCCCCTGCTTCCCAAGCTCATTGCTGCTAACTAGACGGCGTTTATCCGTGGGCGTCTGATCGATGATTCCATTCTCCTCGCTCACGAGCTGTGCCACAACATTCACTCCCCCCGGGGGAAGGGGAGAATGTGTATTAAGTTGGATATTCGGAAGGCTTTTGATACTTTAAACAGAGAATTCATCTGCAATGTGATGACTGATTTGGGTTTCTCTTCTCGCTGGGTTGGTTGGATGGCAGAATGTATGGCTGCCAACTTTTCCCTTCTCATCAACGGTGACTTCTCCGCCACTTTCCCCTCCTCCAATGGGGTCAGGCAGGGTGATCCGCTCTCGCTGTATCTCTTCACTCTGGCTATTCAGGCGCTTACGGCGTGGCTGCTCCAAGCTGAGCGTGACAATTTGATCCACCCCCTGAGGAGCGGTGACCTATCTGTTTCTCATATCTGCTTTGCAGATGACCTCATGATCTTCCTCCAAGCGGACAAGCATAACGCGCGCCATCTCAAACTCCTCCTTCAACGTTTCTCCAGGGCGTCCAGTCTCTTTATCAACAACCAGAAGAGCGCTATTTTTTTTGGTGGGCACTCTCCTCACTTCCGGTGGATTGCTTCCCACCTTGATCTTCCTGTCGGGACCCTACCGATTACTTATCTCGGTCTGCCTTTGATCTCCTCGCGCTTGTCTGCCTCTGCCTGCAAGCCGCTCATTGGTGCGATCAACTCTAGGCTTCAATCTTGGAAAGCTAAGTTGCTGTCCTACGCGGGTTGTGTGGAGTTAGTCAAATCAGTCCTCTCTGCTATGCATGTCTATTGGACCACCTTTTTTTTTTAGCCACAAGAAAGGAGGGAGACCCTCAAAATATATAAAGGAAAAAATATGTACAAGGGCACTAGGGTGGGGAAGAGAACCAATCAAGCCAGAAGGCCCATACAGTGGCAAAAAATATGTAAGCAGAACCGATTCACTTCAACCCTCGAGGTTGAACCGATCCACAGGAACCTCGAGGGTTCGCAATCCAACCCAACCAAAAAAAGACTGTTAGCCAAAGCAACAGCCCAAGCAAAGGGCCAGGTCCAACACAGACCAGCCCACCCAAAAAAAAAGGCCACAAGAGGCCCAATCACTGTAAGGGCAAAGCCCAACAAAACAAAATAGCTGGAAAGTCCAGCAGCAAATGACCCAGCAAAGTCCCCCCGGCCCACACCCACAGGCCAGCAAAGCCCAGAAGGCAGCCGTAGAGGCAGAAGCGCAGTCCAGAGAAGAGGCAAGACCAAATCAGCCCAAACCGATGATCAGTAACATGCAAGCAGAACCCAACCCCCGATCCACAGACCGGATCAAGGGCCGTAGCAGCCCAATAGGCCCAAAAGAGCACGCAAGACAAAAAAGGGGTGCTCAAGAAAACCCCGCACAACAGAGCACGATAATACTCGAAACGGTGGCATGCAAGAAGCTAGAAAAGGTCGTTAACAGACCGGCAGAAGGCAGCAGCAGTCTGGGGGGCGTAGTCAACATCGAAGGAGCGTTTGTTCCTCTCCATCCACAGGAGGGCAATGACAGAGTTGAAAAGACGAGAGGTCCAGCGCTTTTCTAACTTCTGCATAGGGGTGAAAAAATCCCTAGTGAACGTAGTGGCCGCCTCAGACAGGCTGGGAGAGCCGGCGAGACGCAGATCGGGGAGCAGATTCTGCCAGACGGAGGCGGAGTAAGCACAGCGGCAATAAAGGTGGTCCAACGACTCCCCCACATTACAGCAGAGGATGCACCGGGACACAATAACAATACCATGCTTGTTGAGGGCATCGTGAGTGGGAAGCCCGAACAGGAGAGCACGCCACGCACAGAAGGAGAAACGCGGGGTGCCCTCAGGCTGCCAAATCAGAGTAGTCCAGGGGAGCACAAGCCCCTTCGCGCGCAGGGCATTCCAGGCAGAGTTGATGCTAAAGCCGGCCGCACGAGGAAGCCAAACAATGGTGTCATCGCCTCCCACAATCTCCGTCACCAAGATCGAAGGCCACAGGTCTCTCCTGTCCATGGTAGTCATAGGCGGGAGATTCCATGCGCCATTCCAAATGAAGGAGCTAACCGGGCAGGACCGAGCAGTGCCCATGTCACGACCAAGTCGATCCCTGACCATATCCCAGATCGACCAGTGATCCAACCAGGGGTCCATGAAGAAGGAGAAGTGACGCCCATCCCCAATACGGTACTCGATCAACATTCGCGCCTGGGGGCGGACACGGAGGATACATCGCCAGGTCCAAGAGCAGCATTGTGGCGGGCGAGCACACCAGAGTGACCCTCCCCGAAGGTATTTCCTGTGCATCCAAGCAATCCAGAGTGCAGGCCCATTGGTGTCAACTTCCCAGAGTAGCCGGAGCATACTGGCCAAGTTGGAATCCAGTGTTCGCCGGATTCCAAGTCCGCCCTCAGCACGCGGGCGGCAGACGTGCTTCCAAGAGACAAGGACACACTTGCCAGAGGAGGAGTCAAACCAGAGGAAGCGCATAAGCAGCCGGTCGACTTCCTTGGTAACAGAGGCTGGGAGAAGGAAGCAACTGGTCCAGTAGACATGCATCACCGAGAGGACAGAGCGGATTAACTCCACCCGTCCCGCATAGGAGAGCAACTTGGCCTTCCAAGATTGGAGCCTGGAGGTGAGCGCGGCAATGAGTGGCCTGCAGGCCGTGGCAGACACGCGCGAGGAGATCAGGGGCAGGCCCAGATAGGAAATGGGGAGAGTTCCCACCGGGAGAGCGAGGTGGGAGGCGATCCAGTGGGAGTGGGGGGAGTGCCCACCAAAGAAAATTGCCACAAGGAAGGAGGGAGACCCTCAAAATATATTTAAAAGAAAAAGTATGTACAAGAGCAAAGGGGTGGGGAGGAGAACCAACCAAGCCAGAAGGCCCAAGGGTTCACCACCCAACCCAAAAAACAGACCGAGGGCCCAAAACATCAGCCCAGCAAGCCCGAACAGTCCAGGCAAATGCCCACAAGAGGGCCAGGCCCAACACAAAAACAGCCCGCAGCCAAAAGAAAATGCAGCCAGCAGCATAGACCCAAGCACAGAGAGGCCAAGCCCAACAAACAAAAACCGAAAGGCTGCCCAAAAAAAGGTCACAGGGTCCGAAAACAATGGAAACCCCAGAGCCCAGCCCACAAAACCCGCGTCGCACACAGCAGCAAGCAGGCACAGAGCCCGTGCCAGCGACAGAGAACACGAGCACAGTGGCATGCAAGGGAAATGCCCTCAGCAGCGCGAACTAAGCACCCGAGGCCACCAGGAAGACCTCACCCATATCCCGATTCCGATGATCCTCCTGGAATGCCCGCAGCCAAAAGAAAATTGCACTCTTCTGGTTGTTAATGAAGAGACCGGACGCCCTGGAGAAGCGTTGGAGGAGAAGCTTGAGGTTGCGGGCATTAGACTTGTCCGCCTGGAGGAAGATGATGAGATCATCTGCGAAGCATATATGGGATACCGACAGATCACCACAATGGAGGGGGTGGATAAGGTTGTTGCGTTCTGCCTCGTGTAACGACGCAGTGAGGGCCTGAATAGCCAGGGCGAAGAGATACGGTGAGAGTGGATCACCCTGCCTGACGCCATTGGTAGAGGGGAAAGAGGCGGAGAGATCCCCGTTGATAAGCAGGGAGAAGTTGGCTGCCATGCATTCCTTCATCCAACCGATCCGGCGAGCAGAGAAGCCCAGGTCGGCCATCACGTTGCAGATAAAGTTCCTGTTTAGGGAGTCGAAGGCTTTCCGGATGTCCAGCTTAAGGCACATTCTCCCCTTCCCACGGGGGGAGTGCATGTTGTGGCACAGCTCATGTGCGAGGAGGATGGAGTCGTCGATCCGTCGCCCACTGATGAACGCCGTCTGGTTAATTGCAATGAGCTTGGGTAGCAGAGGTTTGAGTCGGTTGGCCAGAAGCTTCGCGCAGATCCTATAGGCAACGTTGCAGAGGGCGATAGGACGATAGTCCTCCACAGAGGCAGGGACCGCCTTCTTAGGAATGAGACAAAGCAGGGTGCGGTTGAGCTTGGGGAGCAGCTTCCCAGAGCGAAGGAAGTTGTTGATGGCCGCCAGAAGGTCATCAGCAACAATGGGCCAGGCATCCCGGTAGAAAGCACCATTGAAGCTGTCTAAGCCAGGTGCGCGGTTGGGGCTGAGATGCTTAATAATCTGCTGAAGTTCCGTCCCAGTGGCGAGACGGTAGAGAGCACCATTCTCAGTCGAGGACAGGGCCGGTTGAAGAAGACAGAGGGAACCACACCCGTACCCCTAAATGTGTTAAAGATGTCCATGGCTCTGCCCCTTCTTCGGTGATGCATGGCACTGTGCATCTGCTGGCCTACTACTGGTATTTTGTTTTTCTTGTTGGCTTTTTCTGTTTGGGCTGATTTTGGTCCATGTGTTCGGGATGCGGGGTTTTGGCTGCTGGACTTTGTATCCAGCTTGTTTTCGACTTTTGGGCCATGCCCTCTCTGGGCTTGGGCCTATGCCTGCTGTTGCATTTTTTGACTATGGGCTAATTGTGTCGGGCCTGGCTCTCTTGTGGGTTATTGCCTGGTCTTTTTGGGTTTGCTTGGGCTGCAGTTTAGGCCCACGGCTCGTTTTGTTGGGTTGGGTTGTGAACCCATGGCCCTTCTGGCTTGGTTGGTTCTCCTCCCCACCCTTTTTCCCTTGTACATAATTTTCTTTTTATATATTTTGAGGGTCTCCCTCCTCTCTTGTGACAAAAAAAAGTCTTGTGGCTTAGCTCCGAAGGCTCCGGTATGCTTAGGGCGCGCCGTGATGGCTTCTTGGATGCTCAGAGTGGCACGGCAGGGCTGGAGGCATGCGTCTCTTCTCTGGTTCCAGTCGTCTTCTCCGGCGACGGCGGGACGCTGTGACTTTGGTGATCTTTTGGTGGTGGCTCCGGGAGGCAGCGAAACGGTGCACTATGGGTCGGAGAAGCAGGAGGAAGACCTAAAGCTCTAGGACACGAATCAACTAGTGGATTCGTGCCCCCACCTAGGCCACCGGAGAATGACTCCGGCAAGGCTTGGAAACATGATTCCAACTGGAGGAGACCTCTGGCTATATTGGAATCGATCAGGGGAGGTAGAGGGAGACCTAGGAAACTAAAATTGAAATTAAATGAGGTTGGTGGAGGACGTACCTGGTCTAGCAATGTGCTTCGCCGTCGTAGCTCGCCGGAGGTGGCTGAAAACTTTGGTTTCTCACCTCCACGAACCTCCTCTCTCTTCCTGGATCTCTCTCTATCTCCTCCTCCCTTTCTCTCTCACTCTCCCTTTCACACTTCACACTACCGTCCCTTTTATAGGTGAAGCTCCGACGGCTGTAACAACCTGAAACAGATTCAACAAAATCCTAACAACTAACCAACTTCATAACAAACTAAAACCTCCTAACAGACTAACCACTTGTAACCACCTTGCTGTCCCCCACGCACCCCGCTGCCAGCCCAAGCACCGACAGCGATCGACGGTCGTGATGAGGGAACCGGCCAGGTGCGTATGTCTAGTGCGGTTGTATGGTGTGCTGGAGAGGTGCGCCTGTCTGGTGCGCCAGACAGGTGTGCTTGATAGGTGCGCCTGTATGGCCCTGGATCATGGCTCAGATCATTGGTGGCTGATGGGTTTGGCCTTCCAGGGCTTTGGGACTAAACCAGGGTTTGAGTTCATTTGTGATTAAAAGCCCAGCTACCACAACTCCATCCGGCAGACCTACAAAATTGGGGTGTTTACAACAAGTAAAAGACACAAAAGCATAATGCATGAATGATCATTTTAGAAAGCATGCATCCTCTCCTCCGAGTCCACTTACAGTTTGCGAAGGACAATTCTGGTAGCCCGTTCTATAGCTTTGTCATAAGACGTGTTGCTAGTTTGTCTCCCTTGTCTGGGGTCATGATGATGCTAGTAGAGGGTACAGCTGCATGCTACTGCAAGAGACGAGGCCACCAACGCACCACCCATTCACTGCCTGCGCTTTGGCTAAGATTTAGAATGGGAACCTTACTTTTCTGACCAGAGTCAAAACCCAAACCCATGAGTGCGTCCCGTGTATCAACCTCATGCGAGACATGCATGGTGAGAGAGTGCACTTTAGGACATTCATCTGCATTGTGTGTCATGGCATGCCACTTTAATAACTCGCATTTGTCCTTGAGTCGTTGTTCAGGTTCTAATGCTTGTTTATAACAGGTAGCTTGTTGCGAGGTCCTCAACTAGGAGCCTAGGTGTCTCAGTTGCAGGTGACTTCCCGTGGTTGTTTTCTTTCGCCTTTTCCTAAACTTTTTTTTTTTTGCCACGAGAAAGGAGGGGGACCCTCAAAATATATAAAAAAGGAAAATTATGTACAAGAGCGAAAGGGTGGGGAGGAGAACCAACCAAGCTAGAAGGCCCAAGGGTTCACAACCCAACCCAAAAAAAAAAAAACAGACCGTGGGCCCAAACAAAAACCCCAAAAGGCCAGGCATAAGCCCACAAGAGGGCCAGGCCCAACACAAATTAAGCCCAGAGCCAAAGGAAGATGCAGCCACCAGCATAGCCTGTAGCACAGAGAGGGCTAAGCCCAACAGACCGAAAGGCTGTCCAAAAGTAAATGGACATATGGTCTAGTGGCAAAAAAGCCCTGACCCTAGCCCACAACACCACGGAGTGAGAGAGAAGACCTCCGCAACCCAACCAGGGAAAGCCACCACGAAATACAAAACCCCAGAAGACAAAAACCGAAAGGCAACCCCAAGCCCATGCCACAGAAGCCCGCAGCAAACAGGAGCCCAAACAGAACCAATAAACCGCAGATAGTCCTGCCCACACACGTGAACCAAAGCGAAAAAGGCTCGGCCCAGAGCTAACAGCGAACAAAAACCAACAGGGCCCAAGGGAGGCCGAGTCCCGAGAAGAGACCACAGTGCCATGCACCATCAATCGAAGGACCTCAGTTGTCGACATCACGAAGGATCGTCGAGCAGGAGCGCAGGATGAAACCATCATCAAAAGACCTGCGGTTCCATTCCAGCCAAAGGTGATAGATGATCCCAGTGATGCGCAACGAGAGCACCGACTTGGTGGCGACAAAGCTCCGCGCCCAGCAAAGCAGCAAGCCATCGAAGCCAGGGGTCGCCTGAGGAGTAATGCCAGCCAAGGTCCAAATCTGGGCAGAAAAAGCACAGGTCCACAGGAGATGATCCAGAGTCTCCTCTGCCCGCTTGCACAAGATGCAACGGGACACAACAGTGATGCCCCGGCGCCGAAGAGTGTCATGAGTGGGGAGGGCACGCCGGATGGTCGGCCAGGCGCAGAAGGCGTGCCGGGGAAGGGCTCCTTTGTGCCAGATCAACTTGGACCAGTTAGCCA
>JAMKQA010070245.1:0-10804 GCA_024699735.1 Posidonia australis | reverse complement strand
GTGCGCCTGCTCTGCTCACAAATTGCTGAACTCTGGCTTGCTAATGGGTTTGGGGTCTGGTTTAAGGGCTGATCACATCCAAAGCAACATACGGATACTAATCTCCGGGTCACCTCAAAATCGGGGTGTCTACACCAGGTATTTGAATGTCAATTTTATAATGTATTGTATTGTATTTTTTTAACTGTCTAGTATTAGCGAGGACATTTCCTCGCTATATCCTCGCAAACATAACGATATTTAGCGAGCACTTAGCGAGCAATTTGTGAGGGAATGTCTTCGCTATTCCTCGCTATATACTCACAATTTTGTTGCTAAAACTGGAACGACGATACAATTTCATGATATTTGGCGAGCATTTGCCAAGGAATTACGAGGATATAGCGAGGACATTAGGAGGAAATATTTCCTCGTAATATCCTCGCTAAATTTACACGAGCACATTGCGAAGATATATCCTCGCAGTATTGATTTTACGAGTTACATAGCTATGAGGATACTTATTCCTCGCTACGTCCTCGTTAAGCTTTGTAACGAGGATTTCGCGAGAAATGCGCGAGGACTTCGTGAGGAATATTGTCCTCGCTAATTGTAGATTTTCTTGTAGTGAATGGAACATGAAAAGAAGAAAAAATTCTATTAATTATTGTAGAATTTGTATGTCTATGTCTTGAATATGCTAGGTACTAAAAGAGACCTTCTCAACTAAATATGCAGAAATTTTACTAGAGATTGATTACTTAGATCCTGCCTATGGTAGCTCATATTGGCCATCCTTAGGTGTACCTTGGAGTAGAATTTTCCCCAACTATGGATCCTTGACATAAACATGATAACAGTGAAATTCTAGGCATACACCATTATGAAGAGTAAGTTTATGAACTAATGATAGATTCTTAGTAATGGCTGGTTTGACCGTGCCCTGGCCCGAGTCGCGCTAGAGGAGAGGAGGCCACAGCCATGCCAAGATGGCGAGATGGGATGAAACGGAGTCGCCACCTAGTCTTTTAAGGGAAAGACGAGGAAAACCACAAACGAATCACACAAAGTGAATGAATGAGATGTAAACATGAAGGCCAGATGTCTACTAACCAGAGGATGGGTAAGGATTCCTATTACGCACAGGGAAGGTGTTATGCATCCACGTACGCCCGAGGAACTCGGTCTTTCTAATCTAATTCGCTTGCTAGAGGCTGAATGAATGTTTGCTATGCCTAGATTGTGCTCTAATCATGCTGACGTGAGTGCCAAGACAAGACTAGATGGATGTATAAGAGGGTACGCGAAAACTGCGAAGAAATCCTCGTGAAATGATGAAATTACAAAGTATGACACAACAAAGAAAATCACATGAAAGGACGAGGTTTCGGGCGAGAAGGGTTTGGAAAATCATACAGGTCTCAAGAATGTCATAAATGCAACTGACTCAAGTCGTTAGAATCAAAGAAAGCATCGCAAAAATCAAGGTGGGAAAACTGTAGAGAAGTCCACATAAAACAAGAAAACTGTGACATGTGATGAAATTCACATAAAATGACAATGTTTTTGTAAAGAATGGTTTAGAAAACTATACTGGTGTCAAGGGGATCAAAAATACAACAGACCCAAATCATTAAGATTGCAGAAAACACAAAAGAAATCTAAACGGAAAAATTGCAAAGAAATCTACATAAAATAAGCAAATGATGAGATGAGAAGAAAATCACATAAAATGACGATGTTTTTTTGTAAAGAATAGTTATGGAAACCGTACTGAGGTCAAAAAGATGGATGGTGGGGTCAACCCGAGTCATCGGAACCATAAAAAAGGTCGTGAAAATCAAGAAGGGAAAATAATCCTTGGTGGGGCCAATGTCGACCTTCAGGCCTATTAATGTACTCCCTCGTGCAATGAAACCCAAATCAAATCGAAGAATCCGACAACATGGAATAAAGACAATCAAATCAAATATTAGATGAAGGAATCCGAAGACAAATGGGAGAAAAATCCATGGAAGAATGCATGAAACGCAGACTGATTCAAAAAGGATGGACTAATGTGCAAATACAGCAAAAACTATGTAAAATACATGGAAATGTGCCTAAATGAGTAAAATATGCTAAGGAATGCTTCGAACAGAGGTTATGCATGACTTGGTATAATAACTAACATGCATGTGCATGAATTGATGACATAGGGACAATTTGGTCATTTCAGTAGTCAAATGTGATAAATGCATGCATGGAGATAATACACGGTCTAAGGTATGCCAAAATGTATGAAAAATGTCAGGGAAAGAGAAAACATGCAAAAGAAGAAGTCTTGAAACAATATAACAATGTAAAAATAATAAAGGACAAGAATAGGGACCAAAACGCAAAATTCACAAAAAAAAAATGAAAACATGAATCAAAATGCACTCAAAAACTTCTTCCCTAGTGTACAGATGATGGATCAAAGGAAAATATGACACTGGGTGTAAGAATTGTACTCTGATAATTCCTTGAAAACTCAGGGTCTAATTTGCAAAATTCACAGAAAGGAAAGGTTTATGGTTAAAAATGTGTTTAAAAAGTTTTGTCTGGATACTAGGATGTAAAATTTAAAGAAAATGTGGCTATGTGATGTGACATGTGTGAAAATTATACTTTTAGTAATTTCTTGAAAACCTAGGGTCTATTGTGCAAAATTCCCACATAGGGTGCAAATCTGACAAAAATGTGAAATCAGATGTTCATTTATATTTCAAACATGATTTTTTGAGGAAAACTTTATTCAAGTGATGATTTTACATGTACATATGAAAACATATTAAAATGTGATTTAAAATGCAACAAAAATTATCATTAATGATTTGAGAAAGTTTCAGGGACGTAGATGTAAATTTTCCTGTCTAGAAAACATTATATTGAATTCATGGACTGATTTGCAAAATTTCAGGACCAAAATGTGAAAAAACTTATGATTTTTTCATGATCAGTGTAATTATGAATAACTTTAAGGTTTGAAATGCAAATTGTACAATGGAAACTCTTTTCAAAAACCTCTAGGGGCAAAATGCAAAATGCAAAATGTCAGGACTTACATGCAAAGAAAACATGATCTCCGGGGCATAAGTGTGATAAAACATGCACGAATAGGACTGAAATGCAATTAAAAGTTAGAAAAGAAAAAATGTGAAATATTTACAATATAATTTTAAAATAAAGAAACTCAGGGGTTACAAAATAAATGTTCAGGACTCATTTGCAAAGAAAACATAAATATAGGGGTCTAACTGTGAAGAAACAAACATACATGGATTAAAAATGAAATTAAAACATAAATAGGACAAAACATGCAATATTTACAAAAATAATGAAAGAATGAAACTTATTTAAATCTTCAAGGGCTTAAACACAAAACTACAGGACCTAAATGTAATAAGAAAGGACCTAAAAGTAATAAAAAAGGACCTGGATGTAAGAAAGGACCTAGATGTAAGGAAAAAGGACCTGAATGTAAGAAGAAAGGACCTAAAAGAAATTCCAGGGACCTATATGTAATGATAATTAGGACCTATTTGTAATTATTAAAAATTAAAAGAAAAATTCCTAAATCTATCTGTTTCGAAGATCGCCAACGGAACTCCGGCGAGCCCCCAACAGCAACGCAACGGCGGGAAGGTGGTGGTGGTGGTCGAAAAAGCTAGTAGACTTCACGGGGACACCTCCAGGACAATGGGATGGACTGGGGAGGCTTCTTTGGGGCTCCGACCAGCGGCGGTTGACGCTAAAGAAGGCGATTGTGGAGGCTTCTTGAGGCGATGCAGAGGCTAGGCTAACACGGCAAGCACCGGAGGACCTCTTGGGAGACACAGCGAACGTTCCAGAGGTGCCAGGATGCTTCGTGAGCGACGGAGGTGTCCTCCCCATCTCCCTGTCGACGACGACGACAGTGGTGGGTCGTCGGAGCATCGCGGCTATTCAAGTGGCAAGATGAAGGCTCTCCGGAGTTCGAGGGAGCTTGAGGTTGGTCGGGGAAGAGCGCCGAGGTCGCGTCGGTGCTTGAAGGGCTCTGGAGATTCCACGGCGCCGCGGCGGCAATCATCGACGTAAAGCAGCGGCGAAGGCGTCCTCGTGCGCAGGAGACTGGTGGATTCCTCTTCCGAGCGAAGGGGACCCTAGGAAGATAAAGAGGAAGATGAAGGGGAGAGCCAAGGGGCCTTCCCTGGATCAGGAGGCCTAAGCCTCGCCGGTGGTGGCGAACCCACCATCTGAGGAAAGGAAGACGACTGGCAGGGAGGCCTACACCAGCTAAACTTGCCTAAAAAGCTAGGAGAAGTCTTCTGGACCTAAGGCATATACTGAGGAATGAAAGAATGGGGAAGAGGAGTACCTAGTTGGTGGATTGGTTGTCCTCCGGCGAAGCTCGACGGCAGCGCTCCTCTAGGCTGATGCTCCAGCGGTGGTTCAGTGAAGCTCCTGGGTTGCAAAGGTGATGGAGGGAGTGCACTGGATATGGTGGTAGTGGCTAGGTGGTCTGGGGCTCAAATGAGGGTGCTTTCTCAGGTTCTCTCCTCTGGTCTTCGGCGATCTCTCCGTCTGGTTTCTCCACTTTGTTGCAGTTGTTCTCTGGTGCTTTTAAGAGGGATGGAAGGTGAGGAGGATCGTGGGTGATGGTTGTGGTTGACTAGATCGTGGGAAGGAGGGAGTGGGAGGAGTGATGGCTGCAATTGGGGAAGAAGAAACACTGTTGATTTATTGTTCTTCGTTTCCTAAGTTGCAGGTTGATGCATGAATGGATTGGTGTTGGGCTTAACGGGTCAGAATTTTGGGTTTTTTGGTTTTATTTTTGTTTTGTTTTAGTATTTTGGTTTTGTTTTAAGTTTTTGATTTTGTTTTGGTGATTTTAATTATTTGTTTTGGTGATTTTAACTAAATTTTGATTTTGTGATTTTTGACGTTTAATTGTTTTTAAATTAGAGTTTTTAGGAGTTTGAGTTTAATTACATGATTTTAAGTTAGGGTCTATTCGGATTAATTAAATGATTTAGGGTTTTCAGGATTTTAATCATTTTAGGTTTTTTGTGATTTAATTAATTTGGGGTTTTTTTGTGATTTAATTTGTTGGCTTAAGGTTGGGATTTTCAGGATTTTAATGATTTTAGGGGTTTTTAGGGTTTTTGGATTTAATTAAAGTTTTTAGCTTAAATTAGGGTTTTTTTAGATTTTAATTAAGGATTTTTTTGTTTAATTATGGTTTTTTTAGTTTTACTTGGAATTTTGAGTTTGAACTTAGGGTTTCTAGATTTTTATCATGGTTTTAGGTTTAAATTAGGGTTTTTTGGATTTAATTTAGGTTTTCCTTGATATTAAATGTATTAAAGTGGTTTAAAATGGATTTTATTTGATTTTGACTTTAATTAGGGTTCAATTGATTAATTTGGATTTTAAATGTTTTTAAGTGAATTTTTTTTTATTTTGGTTCTAATTAGGGTTTTACTTAACTAATTATGGTTTTAAATGTTTTTAGGTGGATTTTGCTTTATTTTGGTTTTAATTAGTGGTTTTGATTGGATTATGTTAGAGTTGGCTTGTGTGGGCTTGAGTGGGCTTAGGGTTCTGATGGTGTTAGGGTTTAGGGGTTGTGGTTGCGACTAGAGCATCTTTTAGAGGAGTCTGCTATCAAGTAACTGCAAAATCGGGGTGTCTACAACTTGTACTTGCACGATATCTTTATGAACAAATGTACCACTAGATGAAGGAAATTTAGTAGAGCCAATATTAGAGATGGAAATACCAATATCATTTTCAACTCTAACTTCATCTCCTTCGTATATTCATAAGAAATATCCAGATTATTTAGAATATTTGTAATTTGATATGTAGCTCCAAAATCAACTAACCAATTTTGACTATTATTTATTAGGAAAGAAGCTTCAACTATACTGATAGAGGGTGTGGCATGATTGTATCTTAGATAGCAGATCAAGGTTGAATGATTTAGTCTTTCACAATTTTGACATTGCACCCTTGCTATTAACTATTTACTACCATTTCTACCTCCATGATTTCCTCTATCTCTACCATTCTCTTCATATTGATGTCCTCTACCAAAACGACCACCTCCTTTGAATCTTTGTCTCTGTTTCTGAAATTACTTTTGCCTTCCTTTGCCATATAATCTATAGAAATATCAATCTTCAGTTGATTCCTTATGAGTCTCCATTCATGACTTAGTAGAAGACAAACCAACTCATCATAACAGACAAGAGTAATTCTAGATGTTACTGATACTACAATAGGATCAAACTTTAAACCCAAACCATTTAATATAAACAAAATCATATCATCATTATCAACATTATATCCTGTAGCGACAAGACTAACAGCAAGACTCTTTGTATGATGCACAAATTCTACAATCAATCTATCTCACGTTTTAAGAATACTTAATTTAGATTTGCATTGAAAAACCTGAGTTCGAGATTTTGTAACAAAATATTTTTCAAGAAACATCCATATATCTTTAGATGTAGTTAAACCAACCAATTGAGATCTAATTCTTAAAGAATAAAATATTTCCAAAAATGATGATAACATTTTGGATGAGAGAGAGAAGTCACTGATTGACAGTCCCTTGCCAAAATGAATTAATGATTGTCGCAATTTTAGAGCACGACGAAGGTTTGGGCTTGATAAAAATCAACAAATAACAAGAAATGGTAGTTTTTTTTTTCCAAAACAAAGACTTTACAGATAAAGCAAGCATCCTCAGTAAGTCAAAGAAAAAATAGGATGGTGGATTTTGCATATTTAGGGTACATGTGGTTGTACTTTTGTAGGACGATAGATTCTATCTTTTTTCTAGAAGCTAGTTTTTAATTTCATTTCTAGAAACTAACTTCTACTAAAAAATATGTAGAATCTTATTTAACCAAATTGGGAACATGAAGATCTTAAACTTCATCAATAAGGCTAATAGACTAATTTACCCTTTAATTCTATACTTCTAAAAGAATTTCATCCAATCATACACAAAACATAATTTTTGTATGAAATGGACATTATTTAAAAAAGATGTAGGTTTGAGTTTCACTTGTAAAACTTGAATGCCAAACGCAATCTCTAACTTTAGTAAACAAAATCACTTACATGAATACATGAACATTATTCAAAGAAGATGCATGTTTAGTAATATTATAAATTATAAAGGTAAAATAAAGTTAATACATGAATATTACAATGACGACAGTATAAAGGGAAAAAATTAAAATCCACAATCACTAGTAGAAGTATTCTAACACCAACTTTTGAAGAATTTATGTTTAATATATATTTTCATATTGTAAAAGCTGAAGCTTCTATTGGAAATTATGTTTCAATATCTTATTTAGAATAACTTTTAGGTATTTTATAATTCTATAAAAATTTATACCTTAGAATCTAATCAAAAGCTAAACTAAATGCACTCTTAATGTTAAGACGATCGAAACAAGGAAGTGAATTGTTATGATTTGAATCTAATATCGCTTGACACTAACACTAGAAGCATGTTCATACTTCAAGATCTTCAACAAATTGTTCCTGTTCTTCTACCATCTTAGATGTTGGCGGACGTTGACATTTTTTTTCTTCAACTCCTAACAGCTTGTAGAAGGAAGTGGGACGGAGTGAACAGACGAAATGGGATTGCTTCCGTATGAACACCAAAAAGGTCAGAGATCAAAGGTCAAAGGTCAGATTCTCATCAGCTCCCAAATATACTAGTGTTGTTAAACGTGTAGAATATCTTCTGCATGTCCTCGTGAGCTGTACCTTACCTTTCTTTTTTAGTTTTTGCCTTTTTGTCCAGTTTGCAACTCGGCCTCCAAGCCCTTGCCTGTTAGCCTTATATGGTCGGCAGCAGTAAACTAGCAATGGACAACCACAACATCGCAGGTCCAACCAGCGTCTTGAGGCTCTGAATGTAAAAGTCAGAGTTGCTTCAAATTTGAGTTCTTTATAAATCAGAGAACAGCTAAATCATTATGTCACATGTCATACAAATTACTTCAATAAATCCAACTAGTCAAGTCTGTAAAACTAGAGATGTATATCTACCATGTTGAAGTACAAAAGGCTGATATTTTTTTTTTGAAAACGGTTATATTAAATATTATTAAGGCCATAGAAGCCAAATAAAGTTCCATATTATCAGTATTATACAAAATTTGGAACTAAAAGTTCCGAATATGACTAAATCAAAGTTAGAACCCATTAATAGAGACAGAGTTTAGAAAAGTAATTATGCATAAGATGCTCTCCAGGTATCAGAACCCTTTAGTCATCAAATTATTCAATCGTAGTATGAATATTATCAGAATCCAGGCTTGGAAGCACAGTCTCCATATTGCTTCTAGAGGAAGAGGGAAGAGAAGGGACTTGCTCCACCATCTGTGAGGCCATTGTTGTAGTAAACTGAAGGAGTTCTTCCTTCTCGAAACCTGAAACAAGAGTTTCTATCCAGAAATGCATTAGCGAAGTGATATCATGAATGATAAGTGAATATGATTGTAACCATGTCGGCGACAGCCTTGATGATTTTGACGCGAAAGGCCAAATATACGAGGATTGGCAGAGTCACGGCAAAAATAATCAAAGTAAAAATGCAAATGCAGGAGTCGCCACCTAGTCTATTAAAATGGAAGACAAGGAAAACCATAAAAGAATCATTCAAATCATGCATATAAAAACCAATGGAAAGGGTCTTTGTAAACCAGAAAAGGGTAAGGATCCCTATTACGCACGAGAAAGGTATTAGACACCCTCGTGCGTCCGATAAATCGGTCTTCTATAGGTATCTCATTTGCTTATGAAATGTCGACTTTTCAGCCTTTACTGTACACCCGAGGGTGATATGCCATGCCATGCTAAGTGAGTGGTGTCTTATAAAGAAAAGGATGCATGGAGTGCTGGGGTGTGTCCTAATGCTCAGAGGTATCACTCATATATTGGGTCAAGTGTCGATGCAAAGATATTGCAGAAATAGATCAAGGATCTAAATATTTCGAGTGATTTTTCATCCTTGCTTTACTACATGCCAAATGCAATCTAATATGTATGGAAATGGCTAAAAACAAAGCTATGCCCTCCTGATATATCAAGGAAGAAAGCCAGAGAAAAACTGAAAGCAAATTGAAGCTGGAAATCAGGCTAAAAACCATGCGAAAACTTGTAGTGTGCTACTGAAAACAGGCTGAGGCGCCTGTTAGATGCGCCAGACTGGTGCTCCAGTCTGGTGCACCACCTATGTGCTCCTGTGTGGGCCAGAAAGATGTATCATAGCAAATACAGAAATCCATGCAGTGTAAAGTCACATATGAAAGCATTCCAGTAAATCATGCAATGTAAAATTATTTACAAAACTTGAAAAATATGCTTTGAAAGTGAAAGAAGTGCAAGTGTAAGAAGACTTGTGGACCTTGTGCTCAAGGGCTAGTAGCCTCACACAAGATCACACCCTATTCATGCTAAATGAAAATAGCAAGATTTAGCCATGTCACTGGATCATGGGCTGATGCATAAGGTTCTCCACGTAGGAGTAAAATGCAATCAGCCTACCAGATTTTGAACTATGGACTGAATGATTAAAGAGCAAAGCAACTGAAAAGCAACATCACATGAAGTTGAAATCATGCATGCCCCCCCACGAAATACTAAAGAATCACCACTAAAAGAATCAGGTTCCAAATCATTCAAGAAAGCATGCAGATGCAGATGCAAAAGAGGGTGGTTTGCTTCTCTGACCAGTCTGGTACACCTGCATGGTGCGCCAGAGTGGTGCTCTGGGTTGTTGCGCCACTCTGGTGCTCCAGATTGGTGCTCCTCAGAAAATCTGGATCAGACTGCAATCTGATCCAGAATGGAGGTGGATGATTTTTATTAATGCGGATCAGTTCATGCAGATGATAAAAAAACCGAAAACATGATGAGATGCAAATGAGCAAAGCAAACTTATTATGATGTGATTCAGAATCATAGGTTCATGGCTGAAACAATACTTGCATAAGATTCTAAAGATGAAACAGAACATGAACTTTAACAGCCATATGCAAAGAATGAATCATGGAAACATGGTTCGCTACATATCTATTAGCTTGCATGTTTATGAATCATGCACTCTTATGCAAAAGAATAGAAAAGAAAAGAATCAACTCAAAGGAAGTAACAAGGTGTAGATTTCATGCTACAAGTAAGAAACATGCTAGTGAACTAGGTATAGATTTGCATATAGAACATCTCGCAACGGAAACTAATAATCTCGTCATGGAACTCTCATGTAAACAGTAAAAAATCAGATCATATATGAAGTCTAAAGCATGCTTTATCTTGATGCTATGGTTGAGATTTAAAGGAGAAGGGAAATAAAAGAGGACCTACCTCTCAAGGTGTTCCTTCTTGAAATATTAAAGATAGAGAGATCATCGTTGCTTTAGAAAGGCTAAATATGCTTTGGAATGCCAGGGAATACTCCAGAAAACGAGAATAGGCTGCTGGAAGGAGTATATAGCTTGCCCAAGATGCTTGCTCAGATCAGGAATGCTGAAATCAAGGTTTCTAACTTCTTCTAATGGTTGCCTATAGGGGTCCTTATATAGGATTTCTTAAGGGTAACTCCTAAAGGATGCAAGAAGCCTCGTAAACGAAGAGCCTGGGAAGATTCCAAGGCATATTTGTTGGTGGAGGTAACAGCCATGGGAGGTGGAAAATGTTAGAAATATTACATGAATTTTGATGATTATTTACTTGTGCATATTTTTCATAAATATTATAACTTGAAAAAGATATAAGTGCCTTATCT
>JAMKQA010070244.1:0-17040 GCA_024699735.1 Posidonia australis | reverse complement strand
AATCCTTACCCTTTCTCTGGCCCACATTCATATTGCATTATCCATTAGACCCGGATCATACATGCATCTTTGCATTTATTTTCTGTCTTTTGTGTGTTTTGGTTTTCCTCATCTTTCCATTAAAAGACTAGGTGGCGACTCCCTTTTCTTATTTTTTCCTTTCCTTGCGCCTTCGCCATCCTGGCATGGCTGTGATCCTCCTTCCCGCTTCCCTCGGATCGGCATGGTCACACATACCCATAGAAGTTTGCCATAGGAAGTAAGAATTTAAGAAGGAACATTACAATCTTCTTCTAGAACAAGAGGTTTATTGGAAGCAAACGTTTAGAGTACAATGGTTGAGAGAAGGGGATCTCAACATTGCCTTTTTTTCACAAAATAGTAAATGATAGGAGAAGAATTAATACAATATTCTTGCTCCTTATCAATGAGGAATATGTTGATTCTCCGTAAATAATCTGTACTGGTATTGAGTAATATATTTTTTCCCTGTTTAATAAATCACCTAGTTTTATGGATGAATTCAAGTAGGTCCTTTTGTTACAAAAAATATATATATATAAGACCCTATTAGTCTTGAAGATGGCTTCTTGGAAAAGGAAATTAAAAGAAGTGCTTCTGTTCTTCTTGGGGGAAAATCTTTAGGATTAGATGGATTTTTTTATGTTTTTATCATCATTTTTGGAAAGACATTAAGAAAGATATTGTAAAGATGTTTGAGCATTTCTACCATTCACATGATATCAAAACTTTGAAGAGTGTTAATTAAACCTTTATTGTTTTAATTCCTAAGAAAGCTAGAGCAAAAGGCATTCAGGATTATCGGCTTGTCAGTCTATTAAATAGTAGCTATAATATCATCTTCAAATATTTAGCTACAAGATTTTTCCCTACACTTAATTTTATAATAGATGATACCTAGTGTGCTTTTCTGTCTAGACGCAACATCAATGACTGTTTCTTGATTGCTCAGGAGATACTAAATCTAATGGACACTTCTTAGATTCCAGGTATTATGCTCAATCTAGATCTTGAGAAGGCATTTGATAATGTCAATTAGGATCTTATCATTAATACACTTAGAGGATTTGGTTGTAGTGAAAAATGGCTAAATTGGATAAGGATGTGTATTAACATAACTAAATATTCCATATTTGTTAGTGGGTCTCCTAAAGGTTTCTTTGGAGCCTTCAATGGTCTTCGGTAAGAAGATTTATTATCTTCATTTTTGTTTATTGTTGCTGCTTATGTCCTTAATAGATTGCTTGCTCTAGGAAAAGAGAACAATCTCATCAATGGTCAATATCCAATACGCGGATGACACTCTTATCTTTTTAACTCTTACTGACGATTGTGTGATTAATTTAAAAAGAATATTATACTGCTTCCAGACTTGTTCAGGTTTGAAAATAAACTTTAGTAAGTCATCTATCACAAGAATAGGGGTTTCAAAGACCATGCTTAATAGGTGTTGTAGTATTTTGGATTGTAATCATGTGTCCCTACCAATTAAATGCCAAGGACTTTTTCTACATTATAGGAAGACCTCATATAATGATTGGTCTCCCGTTCTGGACAAAATTATGACCAAGTTAGCCACATGAAAGGCTAAATATTTATCTATTGGTGATAGACTTACTCTAGTCAACTCTGTGTTATCAGTCATTCCCACTTATTATTTATCATTTCTTCATCTCTCTACAAGGGTGGAGTTGGAGACAGACCGTATTCTGTAACAATGCCAACGATAGTCTCGTGCGTGGCGCCAAAAGCCAAATGCGTGAGGACTAGCAAAGTCACGGCAAAACAATAAAAACAATGATAAAATATGGGAATCGCCACCTAGTCTACTTTAAGAACGGGAAACGAGGAAATCCGTTTTAAAACATTAAAACTATGCAATAAAACCAATGGAAAAGGTCAACATGAACCAGAAAATGGGCAAGGATCCCTGTCACGCACGAGGAAGCTATTAGGCACCCTCGTGCGCCCGAAAAATCGGTCTTTCATGGATTTCTCGTTTACTTATATGAAATGTTAGCTTTTCAGTCTGTTTTTGTTCGTCTAAGGGCGATATGCAATGCAACTCTATATGCAAGTGGTGCCTTATGCTAAACATGGATAGAGGAACTGTAGGATGTGTCTTAATGCTTAGAAGGGTCACCCAAGTTGTGGATCAAACATCGGTGCAAAGATATTGCAAGGATATAACCACAGATCCAACAACATCGAGTGGCTAACGTCCTCGCTTTGCTATATGCAAAAACTATGCTACCATGCATAAATATGGATGAAAACAGACTGGAGTCATCCTGATATATTCAGGAGGACACCCAAAGAAAACCAAAAGTAACGTAAATCAGGAATCATGCTAAACATGATGCCAAAAACCCCTATTGGTGCACTGAAAACAGGCAGGTGCGCCAGCAACGTGCGCCTATGTGGTGCGCCAGAAATGTGTGCCACAAAAGTGAGTCCTAGAAATTGCAGATTAGACAGTCGGCTAGACTAATGTACCATGCGATATAAAATCTTGCAAATATTTATAAAACCATCTGAAAACGCATCATGGACATCTAAAACACCTGATCACATGTGAGTTCCCCCCTCTTCCACAAAGTCATAAAGGAAAGAGGAAGCCCAAGACATGGGTCTTGTGCTCAAGGGCAGTAAACTTCACACAAGACCACAAAATCCTACTCTGATAAAGGCTAATGAATCCCAACTATGCTACTTGGGTCGGGATCATGGACTGATGCAGAAGAACTCTACACAAAGAGTCCTGGAAAACCACCAGTTCACCAAATCCAAGTGGCAAGCTAAACTTCACTAGATGCAAAACTAATGCAAATAGTGTTATTACATGTTGAAATTATGCAAGCAAGAACATGGCATATCAGAGATCAAACGTCTGGAAAATCAAAATCCAGAACAAACAAAAAGGCATGCAAATCATAATGCAAAATGGGCTGCCTGCACCCTATGACCAGGCTGGTGCGCCAGCCTGGTGCACCAGGATGGTGCGCCAACTATGTGCGCCACCCTGGTGCGCCAGGTTGGTGCACTCCAGACACTCTATTACAGACTGTGGTCTGATTTCAGAGTCTGGGCCGGTTGTATGCAACTAATTGGGTTATTGTCTGTTCAGATCATTAACCTAGATGCCAAGAAACTTAATCATGTTGAATAATCAAGCCGAAAACATTCTTATCATCCTCTCTTTAGTCATGCATATTCATGGGTTCCTTAGGATTGCTGCTACTACCTATGATGGATTTTATGATTCATGCAATGATCTGGTGGACCTAGGGAGCATGAGGAAATGATAAAGCATGTAAAGAGGATGCATCACAGTTCATGTTCCATAGCCGGTGGTTACATATGATTATGATTCATTACTAAAAATATCATCATGACAAAGAAGCAACGAATATAGAAAGGAGCATCATAAACACCCAAAATAACAAAAAAATATCACTATATAGACATTATATCAGCCTAGTTGTAGGTTCTATCCAGAATATCATGTAAAATCCATATGGAGGTGAGTAAAGGAACTTACCTTACCTATGGTGTCTCCCCCTTGGATGGCTCAAGGTATCTCCTCCTTGTTGCTTTGGACACAATTGGGAGTGCTCAGGGATGCAAGGGAAAGCTCTGAAGGTAGGGGTGCTGGTTGCTAAGAGTAGGTGAGTTGCCAAGAGAGAAAAAATGTTGCTTATGGATGGCCTTTTAAAGAGAATGAAGAGGTAACTCTTTGGGATGCCAAAAGCCTCGAAACTCAATAGACTTGCGTAGATTCCTGGAGGAATACTCTCAAGGGAAGGTTACAAGCACAGAAGATGGAAAGCCAACAGCCAGTACCTTAAAAAGTGACTATGCGCTAGCTTGGTGCACCAACTTTGTGCATCATCTTAGTGCGCCAGCTTGGTGTGGCAACTTGGTGTGTTATATTGGTGCTCCATATTGGTGCTCCACCTTGGTGCTCCAGATTCGTGCTCCACATCTAACTGTCTGAATTATTAATCGAACCATAGGTTTGTTATAGGCTTAAGGTAACCAAGATGCCAGATAGAGCTCAAAGGAGGTTAGGCTTGCTGTATCCAAAGCAATATCCTCTAGAGAGTTCACCTACGAGTAGACATGGAAATCGG
This sequence comes from Posidonia australis, assembly GCA_024699735.1. NCBI lineage: Eukaryota > Viridiplantae > Streptophyta > Magnoliopsida > Alismatales > Posidoniaceae > Posidonia > Posidonia australis. The sequence goes on along the minus strand of JAMKQA010070244.1, from coordinate 12,886 downwards.
GTCGGGCCGGCCCTGGGCCGCCCGACCCAGCCCGGGCCTGGGAAAAAATCACCTGGACCGGGCCAGGGCAGGCCCGTCGTGGGCCGTGCCTGGCCTAACGGGCAGGCCCGCAGAGTAGGCCCATTTAGGCCCGCAAATACTCCTTGGGCCGAGCCGGGCTGGGCCGGCCCATGTACAGTAAAAAAAAATCCTTGGAAACTCTGACACATCCATAGACACCAAACGTATAGGCTTATTTATTTCTACATTTCTCTTCTCTCCGCAAATCAAGATTCAAACAACAACGAACGACAGAGAGAGGAGGATGTTGGAGACAGTGAAGTACCTGCTTGGGCTGGCGGGGCCGAGCGGCTACGGCTCGAGGACGACGGCATAGGAGGTCACCCGGGACTACCCCGACCTCTGCCCCATCACCGCGGTCGTCACTGGAGCCACTTCGGGGATCGGGTTCGAGACGGCGAGGGTTCTCGCCATGCGTGGGGCGACGCTCGTGCTCCCCGCAAGCAGCCTCAAGGCCGCGCAGGAGACCTGTTCCAGGATTAGTGCGGAGTTCCCAGAATTTGAGATGGTCGTACTTCCGCTCGATCTTAGCTCGCTCCGTTCCGTCAGGGACTTCGTCTCTCGGTTCGAATCGCTCCGTCTCCCGCTTAATCTCCTCATGTACACTTTCCAGTCGATTGTTTCGTTCGTCTATTGAATCTTACGTGTTCTAATTGTCTCTGAGATCTACCGATTTCTTTTTCGTTTTCTTCCTCTTATTGTCGATGTCATGGTTTCAGCAACAACGTCGGGAAATTCGCCCACGAGCTGGTCTTGTCGGAGGATGGAGTGGAGATGACCTTTGCCACCAACGAGAAGAGAATGTACTGTAGACAAAAAACGTGCTCCATACCAAATAATTGGCCCACCGGCCTGTAGGCCCGGCCCACATAGGGGCCATGGGCCGTGCCGGGCCCATAGTTTGCAGGAACAGGCCCGGCCCAGTCCAAGCCTGGGCGGGCTGAGCATTTCTTGGGCCGGGCCAGGCCGGCCCGGTTTCCAATTCTACCTACGAGCCACCTCAAAATCGAGGTGTCTACATATTCGTCGTCGTTTCCTTTGAAAATCTTTCTCAAATTTCAATAAAGGCTATCATTTGGTTAAATGGCAAACTATTTTTTGTTTCAAGGAGCAAGATGAATTGAGGATATTTAATCACAGAATTTTTAGTACTACATTGAAATGGAAACTGCTTAAGCAACTACTAGTAGACAATTTACGCCTAAAATGGCTTGAGTTGATTAAAACTAGATATTTTCCCTACAATCAGGCTAAGGTACTTTTAAATGTGGTGGCAAATAGGAGTTCACCCCTATGATAGGAATTAAGAGCTTGTTTTCTTATTGTTAATACTTTTACTCTTTTTTCAATACACGATGGTGAAAAAACTATCTTTTGGAAAAACAAATAGATAAATAATATTACTCTGAAATATATTTTACCTGAATTATATCTTATTTTTGCCATTAAGAAAGCAACAATGAAAAAAATGTTTATCAAATACAGTTCAAATCATTAAGACTCATTCTACAATTGCAATGGTAATGCTTCTAATGACAATCAATTGTTAATATAGATGCAACATTTTACAACCATTATGGAGTCTCTATAGTTAAATAATGAGCTCGGCAATATATATTGGACTCCCACTATCAATAACATCTTTTTTGTCAAAAGTTATTATGCTATATTGAACAATGGTGGACTCAAATCTAAATTCAGGAAATGTAGTCGAAAGAGTTGGATACTTTTGAAAATTAAGATCTTTGTCTAGCTAGTAACACATGATAAAATACTTTCTAGAGCCAACTTATCTAGGAGAGGATGGATAGACCCATTCTCTTGTATATCATGTGACTACAGTGTGAAGTCTACGACGCATATCTTCTTGCATTGTCCTGTTGCTTTAGCAGTTTGGAATTTTTTTTCCTATATGATATTAATTGTTTACGTGACATAGTATTTCTAATATTTACTCCTTGTTTAATAGAGTAAAGTTTAATTTAAATTTAAATAGATAGAACATGCTCGTTCTAGTTGTTATTTGAACCCTGTTTGGATAGAAATTCTAAGATTTTCAGAAATAAGGTCAGGAATTTATCTTCAGTTTTATTCTAAATTATTTATCCAATAGCTTCTTAGACAAATAATCTAGTTGCATGACAGGGGTCAGTGGCTATTTCTTAAGCCATATAGCACATGCAACAGTAGTGGAACCAAGTTTAGGGTATTCAGGTTGTTAAGTTATAGTCACTTCCATTGACATCTCTGTGGACCTCGTCTCTGTCCTAGAAGACTTCAATCTTGTTGCTGAAATAATATATGATTCTTTGAATCCTACATCTGACTCAGGCAATTGAAGAAATCTTAGTTAGTTAAAATTCTAAGAGTATTAGTCATACTAATTTTGACAATATTGGCTTCTAGATTATGTTTATAATACTTTACTTGAGACAATTTTAGTGTTAAGTCTTTATAATCCTTTATCTTTGGGATTCATTTTTTAAGACTGTAACCTAAATATTATTATTTTGGTGCATCACTTGATGATGATATTCATAGTTAAATAAGATATTAATATTATTATCTTATTATTTGTTTAAAAAAAAAGTTCGAAGCAGGCAAGGCCCTTCACGTGCTCAGGTCAGGCTTGATTGGGCTAGAGCTGGGTCTGACAACAACTACGTATCAGAACCAGACTCGGACCTGGGTATGTCAACTCGGCCTGCGAACTAAACGGGCCAAACTAAACCCGAGCCCACCTCATACCTCTAGGTGGTAGCCATAGCAACTGACCTCTTCTTAAACGGCCTATAAATAATATTTGTATTTCCATTGGGACGTTCAATTGCTAGATTGCAAGTGTGTCTGATGGCCCATGTGCCCGATGGCATCCGGGGCGAGGCTTTTGATTGGTTTTTAACAAAAATAACTTTGTTTTTAAAAGGGAAAGTAAATTTTTTGAAAGAGTAAAATGAAAATCATGAGCAAAATTATGGAACTTTTTAAAAAAAAAATTATGGAACTTAAGTACATATGGTACGCCAACCGAATCTAATTCAACGGTTTACTCATTCAATGATTCCATTTCCTGTGAACGCCACATTGTGTCAGTATTCAGTTTCTGAGCAAAAAACAGAACACATAATTAGTTACGTACCAAAAATAGGAAAAACAACGGCCGATATCGCTCTGGTTACAACCTACGACGCGTCTCCCCGCAATGCCGAGCTGCTTCCACCCCATGCCCACCACACCTCCCACCCCTCCTCCGCCATCCATCAACCGCAACCCACGTACAAAAGCACCACCACCACCACCACCACCATTCCCATCCTCCTCTTCTTCTCACTCACTCCCAGAAACAACAGATCTACACTGATTCATCATGGGCTGCGGCGGGTCGAAAGAGGAGGTGGCCTCCGGCAACACCGTAGCCACCCGCAAGAAACCCACCACCAATGACACCACCACCACTGCGGCTGCTGCCAGCGTTGTCGTTGAGAAGGCGGAGATCGAGAACAAGCCCGAGAAGACGGAGATCGATCTAAAGCCCGAGGAGACGGACATGAAGGACGTCGTCGCCGTGAACACCGAGGGGAAGTTGATCGGGAGGGACTCTCCGGACAGGTACTTCTCGTCGAGGAAGGACGAGGTGGCGCTGGAGGCGGAGGTTGGGTCGGGTGGGTACCGCACTCCTCTTGCGGAGGAGCATGGCACGCCACGAGCCGGGGGCTCGAGCAAGGATGTGGGGAAGCAGAAGGATCAGGTTGTCGAGGCGGCGGCGGCAGTGGTGGTGGTGGAAGAAACCACGAGGGAGGAGGAGAACAAGGAGAACGGTGGTGCAATGGAAGGGACTGGGTTGGTTGAAGGTGAAAAGAGTGCTGTTGCAGTAAACGTGGAACAAAACGGTAAGATATACTAAAACCATTTGCCCTTTTGCAGTACTAACATGAAGTGTTATTCTTTCTGTTTAATCAACTATCAATATCTTGGTGAAGGAACTTCACAAGATAAACTGGACTAGTTCAGAGACAATGGAGCTCATATTTTTTGTGGGAATAGAGCTTAACAACTTAAGATGGGATGTTTGTCTTAAAATTGAGATTTGATTTTTCAGTTTCTTGCTCCTTTTTTACCCTGTCTTTGCCATCGTTTTGTAATCAGTTGATTTTATTATTTTTTTAGCATAGATAGAGGTAAAGGAAGGGCATGTTTTTCACAAAGGGGGGAAAAAATGATGAGCTACAGTTAGACTTCATATTTCCTTTTAGGAAATTAATCTTGACAACGTAGGATTGCATGCTTGTCTAAAAGCTGAAATTTGATTTCCAGATTCTAACTCACCATTTCCCCCCTCTTTTTTTGCTGTTTTTCTAATCAGATAATTTCTCACAAATGATTATCGAAAGGACATTATTATTATTATTATTATTTCCATTTTTTACAATATTCAATGGAAGTGAACCATCATTTAGTGAAGTTCTTGAATTTGACAACTACGTGCTGGATCCTGTTTACACTAATTTTTTTTTTTGAAGGTTGCCTAACTCTTGGAAAAACGATATAGGCATGCTAAATGGTGCAACAAGGCTTGATTAGTCGCTTTGACAGCTAAAATTTATCTTAACCTTCTATTTATGAACTTACATTAATGCTTAGGGACCGAATATTCCACTTCCATCCACCTTACATCTTAAGTGCCAAACGCTTATTATCAAACTTAGGGATTGAACTAACATTCCACTTGCCAAACGCTTATTATCAAACTTAGGGATTGAACTAACATTCCACTTCAAATCACGATCATACCCCTTCATATACGTAGGTTCGTCCATTTTGTTTTTTTTTGTTATCGGTTTAGGTGAATTTTTATGCATGTGTCAGGATTCGAACTTGAGACCTGTGGCAAGTTTAAAGTTCTCCCAGCCACTGTGACAATGAGACATTGTCGTTCTTTCGTCCATTTTGTTATTAAGCAAAAACATACTTTCATATATGTTTTGTTGGCAGAAGGCCAGTTACAGTCTTAATCAATAAATGCACAAGTGAGACCCCACCCCCTGTGTATTATCAATCAAGACCGAAATGGTCAAATTCTAAGTATTTGCTAGTAAGTTTTACTATATATGGACATCTAAAAAGCACAGCGAGAACAAATTCCAATGAATCAAAATTTTAAAATTTTCAAGTAGTCTTGTAATTTCTCTACTCCAATTCAAATCTTTTATGGTCAGTTTATATGAGAACAAAATAGTGAAAAGAAAAGAGAAGATTGAGGAGAAAAATCTTTTAATTTCTCTCATTTGACTAGCTACTTTTCGTGAGAAACTAAGAGAAAAGAAAACAACTTAAGTTGCATTGTCATATTATTAGCATGCCTAACCATTTCAATTAACATTCACTTATATAGTATAAAGGTTGAAAGGATACACTACAAAGATGGCTATAAACTTCTTTTTTTAAACTTTCTCTAAGACCTTCTACAAACAAAAGAAACTCAATTTCTCTCTTGTTTTTTCGGAGAAGTGGAGAGAAAATAATTTTGATCCCTTTCCTCTTCATTTATTTTTGTTTTTCATTTGTACTCCTTTTATGCTTGCACGTCGTAATGGAACCATACACCATACATAAAGCCTAACCTTCTATCATTGATGTTACTTTATGATGTTGTCTACTTTAATGTTGATGAGCTGACACATTTGTTAGTTGGTGGATCTGATTAAGAAAGTGGTCGACATCGCAAGTTTTAGTCGATGTGATGTCGACAGAGAGGTCTATAAGGTCAACACGAACATGATTTAGATAAACCTAAGAGAGAAAGGAAGAAACAATTAGGAGACACCGCCTAGCTAGTTAGGATTGTTTTGATGCCTAAGTATTTGTAGGAGTGGAGATCAAATTTTTTGCTTGTGAGAAAGAGTTCAAGCATACTTTGAGTCTTATGTGAAGAGATATTTATAGTTGGTAAGTAGACCTCATGGCCTTGCTCGAGTGGGTCTCGCTTTGGGCCTTCTTACTTGGACCAATGGCAATGTAGGGCTCGTATCACTTTCTTTTTATGATTTGTTTCTAATGATTTTGACAAGTTAGGTTGCATGATATATTATATCGAGACAGATAGGTTGCATGATTTTTTAACCCCGACTCCCCATAGTGGAGTTCAATTTCTCAGATTTCGGAGCAAGCCTCTTTCTCCACCATCGTTCTTCTACTTCTTAGATTGGAAGAGAAGGGAAAGAAAGAGGATGATGCAATGGCCATCAATTAATAAGAATTCCATTCTATATTTTGATTGCATATCAAACATAGAAATGGAATAAAATTATTTCATTCCAAATTCCATTCCAGAGTTTATTCCATTCTTTCTTATTTTCATTTCACTATACCAAACTCTACTTAAACCTTTGAATCATCAATCATCCATGTTGTAGTTAAATGATATTATATTTATGTTGTTTTTAATTTTATTATTATTCTTGGAGGAACATAGTAAATCAACGATGAATGATGATGTTGTATTATGATAAATTGTAATGTTGAAATTATTCTTGTTATATTTTGCTAAATTTATTATTAATTTTAGATGAACACAAATTGATTTTTTTATGTGTTGTTGTCTTATTAACACTTTTTTTTGTCGTTATGATTCAATTTTGGGCTCAACTAAGACCACGAAATAGTATAAATTGTAGTCTTAAAAAAAATTATGCTCCATTTGACTCGTTAACCCGCATCCCTACCTGTTAACCAAATAGGTAGTGGATAGGGTAATAGTCAAGTTTTTTGGAATTGATATTAACCTAATTCGTCGTCTGCTAAGAAGGAACAAATAAGGGTATGGGTAGACCATAAATTCGATTCGACCTGACCCACAGACCTAGAGACAAAGATAAGTATTTTTAAGTTTGAAACTTTACTAGGGTATGACACAGTTATATCGGAATGAAACCAATATTCTTAGTTATGGCAATGGTACAATTTCTATATCAATATACAATCACATGTCCAATAATGACAATTTTCAAGTGATCATTTTTTAATTTTTATTTTTTGGTGTCGAATGTTTAAGAATTTAGCAATCAACAAAATTATGACAAATAGAACTTTCTTGCAGGAAATGGAGATGAAAGTAAGAATTCCACAAGTTTGAAAGAAACAACTTCAGCAACAGAAGGAACAAAGGTAGGAACAATTGTTGTTGGAAAGACAAGTCTTGGAGAAAGCGAGATTACAAGCAATACTGCATTACCCAAGTAAAGAAAGTGTTTTACCCTTTGAAAAAAAAAAAACTAAAGAAAGTGTTTTCGTATTGATTATTCAACAATGACAGAGGTTTAATATGAAAATGAATGAAATTTAATGGGTGGTCAATGTCGATTGCATCGTTTCGTTCTTGTGTTGTTTGTGCAAAGGAAATTATGTTGTTTTATTTATGGATTTTCCCCCTTCAAATGTAACATATGTTCGACAATTAATTGATTAAAGGATCACAATGTATGGTATCTGCATTCTTTAAATAGTCGATTATGTAACCTTTGTTTCTTTTTTTAATATTTCGAAAGTATATGCGTGTGTGCGCGTGTGTATTTATATGCATTAAACATATCTTACATATGAGACATTGTACAAGAGATCCTTGAAACATTATTAGATGTTATGTAAATGCCACTAATGAACCCTAGATAACTTGTGTAAATTTTTTGAGAATCGAAATAAAATTATCATGGACCTATGCCTTAAGCATTATAATCCAAGTTGCTAACTTGACTGAAATGGTAAAACAATAGAAATTTATATTTCTTGCAAGACATCTATAAAGTAGTAAATCATTACATGGATTGACATGCAAAATCGTCTTTAAGTGGAAACTAGCACTAGGTTACAAGGAAATTGGAAAATCATGCATGTTTATGCATGAACGTGAGCGAAATTTATGTATAATGAAATCTATGAGATCTCCTTATATATTTATCAAAATTTAATTATTTTAACTTTCTATGTGCCGATATTTTAATAACACAATATGAACCAAAATTTTCTTAAATATAAAGAAAAAGGTTCCACAAAAAATGGAGAAGAGAGGCAATATAGAGTTTTCACGTTAGCATTGTATAATGATATCAATGTAAAAAAATATATTAAAAATCCCTACTCCAAGCTGTCGCTGCAAATTAAAAAAAACCTCAAAGAAGGACTCTTCTAAAGAAAGAAAAATAGTAAAAATCCTAAAATAGTAGGAGACAAGAAAACATGATTTTTTGCATCGACGTTGAAGTGTATGTTCCTGACCATCCTCGTGTTGTCATTGTTTCTCATCTCCGCTGGTTTGGAAGCCTTCCTCTTCTTCTTCTCTTAGTTTAATCATATCATGTTTGATGACAATTTAAAATTGATATAATCTTCATGATAAAATTTACAATTTGCACCTTCATGATAAAATTATTGAAAGAGCATTACCCCTCAAATATCATTGAAAGAACACAGCACATTAAACTGACATGTTTCTTTATGCACGTGCATGTGTTTCCTTCTTCTATTTCTAAACAAGTAGTACTATACAAGCAAAAACCTTAACTGGAAAGAAAAAAAGGAGAGAAAATATAAAATACGTGGTATTAAAAATAATGGAAAGATAATATCATAGATGGTAAATTAATACATAAAAACATTTTTTATATATAAAACATGTAAGAAAAAACGTGTGGTTGCATAAAAGGGGGTCTTACTCTTTTACACACACACACACACATATTGGAAAAAGAATTGATTTTGAGAAACACATATTGGAAAAAGAATTGATTTTGTGAAACAAAAAAATTAAAATAAAAAAAAGCACACCTGTATCGAAAACCAGCAAAAAGTTGTTATTCATTCAAATCAAAAAATGTATATCATTCCAAATAAAATAAATGGTCCTATATAATGGGAAAAATATAGGAGGTGGGGTCTAGTAGTGATAAAAAATAGAATAAACTCAAAAAAAAGAAGAGAAAATAGGAAAAATGGAATTATGATCCCTAATTATGTTGTTTTTATGATATATCATATTTTCCTCTCTCATAAATAGTAGAATATATAGTAAATGTTATATAGATAGGTGCACCCATGTAAATACGATTAAAACGATTGTTGATGGAATAAATGGGTCTTGCATAATAAGATTGAAATTTAAATGATTGTTATAATAGTAGGGCCCACATAATGGGATTAAAACAATTGTCAATGGAATAAATGAGTGTTTATGGGTTCTTTTTTATACCACAGTGGAATTTGTATTTTCTAACAAATATCAGGATGTTATTTTGATTTTTCAATATTCAGACTTCTTCCAGATCACTTCTGATGAAGGTTCATCAATTACTATGAAAGAATCTTGTCATGATTGCCATACACATATTCCATAAATAAAAAGAGAGAAATTATTATATAGTTAAGCATATGAAAAATGTATGCATTAATGGCAAATGGAAAAAGATTCATATGTAATCATGAATATGATATCGAGATTAACATATGATTTTCACATACATTCGAATATAATGTTGAAATTAACACGATTATAAAATCAATCGTCCATTTCGGTTGGAGGTTGAACAACGCATACTACTCTGATTCATATATGCTCGAATATAATGTCAAGTTTAACGTATTGATATGGGATCAGTTGTTTAGTTTGATTCAAGACTGAATGACACATGTATACTCAAGTATAATGTCGATGCTAACATATAGTTTTCGTGTGTATTCAAATATAGTGTCAAACATGTGTGCTATAATATAATGTTAAGGTTCAAAGCGTTAAATCAAACAAATGTACAATCGAATATAATGTCGAAAAAAATACAAAATCTATTGCCAAAAGATAATACAAGACCCAATATACGTACAATCAAATATAATGTCAATAAAAAAACTTGATCTAGCATGGTTTAATAATAGAATAAATTTCTTAATGATACCCTCAACTATTTCTATTTTTTTTTTACTTTAGTACTCTCAACTATAAAACCAATCATTCTGGTACCTTTAGTTATCACCGTTAGTCAATTTAATTATTTTGTTAGGAAGCTTTGGTGAAAAAAATAAAAAGACCAAAATTCCCCTAATAGGAGTGAAGACGAACAAAAAACAGCCATTCAAGCTCACCTAGCCATGAGCAGCCTACTTCCAAACTCACCTCCCTCTTTCGCAAGCCACCCGCCTCTACCAACATCTGCTCCTTCACCTCCACCGCCATCTCCTTTGTCTCCATCGCCGTACCTCCCAAACACCTCCCTTCTCACCCTTCCTTCATTATCAACTCCACCAAAACCCTCGTCACTTGCATTTGCATCATCAGTAATGGCTCCACCGCCCACACAATCATGATCTATGTTGCCCGGGCCAAGCTCAACCCATCCTCTTCGAGGGTTGGCTTTGTCAACGATATTGTTACCAATGGTCAACTCATCACCACCTCCGAGGTCAAGAACTTGCCCAGGTTCCTTGACGAGATCGAGGGGCTCGAGCTCATCGACAAGTTTTGCACCTAGTTTGTCTGGTTTGGGACATAGATCTTCACCAAACCGTCTCTTTAGTCAAGTTCTCCTCTTGGTCCTTCATCGTCGTTTCCGATTCCACTACTGTTAAGGTCGACTCCATCATCATCGTCATCAACCTAGTGGCTTGCAAGGTCATCTTCCTAGGGTTGGAGGAGTTCTGGAGCAGGGAGATATCAACGTGCGCAGTGTGCGACGAAGCAGTGTCGATATTTTGGAACAAGCCGATCACAGTCATCGGAGGTAGGGGCTCGACGATGGAGGAAGTGAACTTCTTGACGAAGTACGAGTCCAAGGTTTATATTGTGCCCAGGAGGGATGTGTTCTTCTCCCTTCTTCTTCCTTTCTCTTCGCTAAGGTGAGATGGGTGTTGTTGAGGTCCAGTGGCAGCCGACAGGTGAAAGTTGACAAGACAGACACTCAGGTTGCACTTGCAAATTCTGACAGTGGTTAGTGACTTGCAGGAGTACATTGTCGGCAATGCCCCGAGAGGTTCTTAACTCAAGGTAGTGGTAGGGAGGGAGGTGTGGCGAGGGAGGATGGAAGGGAGGAGGGTAAGTGGAGGTGGGTTGGAGAGATGGAAGCGGAGGGCCTTGATAGAGGAGCACAGGAGATAGTTCTGTCGACGGGAGACCAGAGAGTTGGACGGAGATGATGGTCCTCTACATCACCCACCCTTGTAGAGAAACATGAGAAATAAAAGAGCATAACTGACCTTTTATGTCAAAATTTAATGAAGTTATCTAACTTATTGTAAATTAAAACATAATACAAGTTTAAGGTATTAGAGTGATTGATGAAGTAAAAAACAAGAATAGTTGAGGGTACTATTAAGGAATTTACTCCTAATAATAATATAGATGATGTTGGATCAACCATCCAACCTAGTTCGAGCTTGGACCATCTAGGGTGATTAACTTGAAAGCCAAACAGACATTGCATCCCAGACAATTAGCCACGCATGTCATGCATTGGCATCTATAGCAAGTGATGCATGTATGATGTGAAATCGATCAGTCGGCTTGGTTCGAGGTCGAGATTTGATGAATACATAATTCATACATATTTTATTCATTGTATTTATTAATTATTGTATATAAATGATGTTACTTGAGGTACTTTGTGTAAATTATATAGGAATTTGGGGACTTAGAAAAAATTTAGAAAGAGTAGGAGAAAAGAACTGTAACGCAACTTGTATTTACTTTGGAATTGTGGGTCTAGCACAACTTGTAGGCACATTTTGCTGCCTTGGGTCACAGGCACGTTATGCTAGTGCAGTTTTCTGGTATGGAGTGAACTCAGTTCTTGACCCAGAACTGAACCTTATTTATTGGTTTTTGGGAGAAGTTTTGGGATCTAGAGACCCTTTTTCTTACACAGTCTGAGAAAATACACACACACACAGCAGGAAGGTTGTCGTTGTTCTCCACTATTTCTTGTTGGCACGATAGGAGAGGGAGGGGAATTCAGTGCAAATCGAGAGGGGTGAGGGCCTGCCACCATTGCCTTGCTGTGTCATCACTGCTGCCTCCTACCGTCGTCGCCTGTCGCTTCCCTCTATCTCGCTGTTGCTGTAGTAGAGGAGAGGGGCAAACGGGAGGAAATTAAGGGCGAAGAATGAGAGGAGGAGGGGGAAGATTGAAGCTTTGTTTCCGCTGCCGACCCTCCTCACCATGCTACCAGCCTGCAGTTAAAGGGAATAGAGGTGAGAAGACGGAGGAGGAGAAGAGGAGGAGAAGAGGAGGAAGAGGAGGAAGAGAGGGAAGAGGAGAAGAGGAAGAGAAGGAGTGTAATATCTAGGGTTGTACCTAAGACACTGTATTTTGATAATGAAAATGGATGTCAGTATTTGTGCTTGGTTCCATGATTTTGTAGTGTCTAGGGTTGCACCAGAGACGCTGTATTTTGATAATGAGAATGTGTATTAGTGTTAGTGATCTAAAATTTTATTTCTTGTGTTTATGGAGATTTTGTGTGGTGATTGAGTTATGTTTGTACATGGTTCCATGATTTGAATGCCTGATTTTTCTCTAATTCTCTGTAGTATCGGTCAAAAGTAAACGGATAGTGTCGGTGAGTATTCTAAGTGGATATAGAGGATGGGCCTACTAGGCGGGGAGAACTAATGGGTAATGGTGACGTGAATTACCGACACGCAGTGTAACACCCCTGTGCTACACAACAGTACGAGAACTACCCAAGCTTAATTACAAGCAACTAAGCAGCAAAATTAAACAGATAAAGCTCACTACCCAGACCTGTGTGCGGCAAACGTGGCTCGAACAGATGCACCAGACTAGATC
>JAMKQA010070242.1:0-13177 GCA_024699735.1 Posidonia australis | reverse complement strand
GGGAGGTGCGCTGGCTAGGTGCGCCACCTATGTGTGCTAGGGATGTGCGTTAGGTTGGTGTGCTAGGTTGATGTGCTAGCTAGGTGCGCTAGCTAGGTTGATGTTCTCCCCTATTGGTCTGGTTTCCTAACTGGGCTGTGGGCTTAGGGATTGGTCCAAAGGTCAACCATATCCAAAGCAACAAATGAGGCCTTATCAATGAACTACCTCAAAATCGGGGTGTCTACAGATGGAAAAGGGAAATCTTGAATCCACCCGTCAAGATCGAAATTCAAAGGCAAGAGGATCGCACCGACATTTGTCTAAACGAATCAAGTCTCGGATGGGAACATCTAGACTTCGATCGGTAGTCTAGAAAAGATGGAAAAGGGAGGCCTTGAATCCATCTGTCTGGATCAGAGTTTGAAGGCATGATGAGGGGCACCATGGTTCGTCCGAATGGATCGAGCTAGGGATATGAACATCTAGACTCCAACCGGTAGTGTCGAAATGATGGAAAATGGAGGCCTTGAATCGATCCATCAGGATCGAAATTCAAAGGCTAGAGTGGTGGCACCGAGGTTCGTCCGAATGGATTGAACCACCGATGGGAACATCTAGACTTCGACTGGTAGTCAAGAAAAGATGGAAAAGGAAGGCCTTCAATTCGTCCGTGAGGATTCGAATTCAAAGGCAAGAGGGGTGGCACCGAAGTTCGTTCGAATGGATTCAACCAGAGATGGGACCATCTAGACTCCAACCGGTTTTCTAGAAATGATGGAAATGCGAGGCATTGAATTCGTCCGACAGGATCTGAAACCAAAGGCAAGAGGGGAGGCATGGAGGTTCATCTGAATGGATAGAACCAGGGATGGGAACATCGAGACTCTGACCGGTAGTCTAGAAAAGATGGAAAAGGGAGGCCTTGAATCTATCCGTTAGGATCGGAATTCAAGGGAAAGAATGGGGTGGCATCGAGGATCATCTGAACGGATCGAACCTGGGATGGGACCATCTAGACTCCAACCGGTAGCGTAGAAAAGATGGAGAAGGGAGGCCTTGAATCCGTCCGTTAGGATCAAAACTCAAAGGCTAGAGGGGTGGCATCGAGGTTCGTCCGAATGGATCAAACCTGCAATGGGAATATCTAGACACCGACCGGTAGTCTAGAAAAGAAGGAAAAGGGAGGCCTCGAATCCGTCCATCACGATCGAAATTCGATAGCAAAAGTGGTGGCACCGAGGCTTGTCCGAATGGATCGAACCAGACATGGGACCATCTAGACTTCGACAGGTAGTCTAGAAAAGATGGAAAATGGAGGCCTTGAATTTGTCCATCAGGATGGGAATTAAAGGGCAAGAGGGGTGGCACAGAGGTTTGTCTGATTGGATTGAACCAAGGATGGGAACATCTAGACTCTGACCGGTAGTAAAAGATGGAATTGGGAACCTTGAATCCGTTCGTGATGATCGGAATTCGAAGGCAAGAGGATAGCCCCAAGATACGTTTGAACAAAATGAGTCTTGGATGGGATCTTCTAGACTCCGACCGGTAATCTAGAAATGATGGAAAAGGGAGGCCTTGAATCCATTTGTTAGGATCAAAACTCAAAGGCAAGAGGGGGGCACCGAGATTCGACTGAATGGATCGAACAAGGGAAGTGAACAACTTGACTCCTACTGGCAGTCTTGATAAGAAGGAAAAGGGAGGACTTGTATCCGTCCGTGAGGATCGGAATTCAAAGGCAAGAGGATCACATCGAGGCTCGACCGAACAAATTGAGTCTCGGATAGGAACATCTAGACTCCGACCGGTAGTCTAGAAAAGATTGAAAAGGGAGGCCTTGAATCCATCTGTCCGGATCCGAATTTGAAGGCATAAGGAGGGGAACCGAGGTTCGTCCGAATGGATTGAACTAGGGATGGGAACATCTAGACTCCAACCAGTAGTCTCGAAATGATGGAAAATGGAGGCTTGAATCCATCCGTCAGGATCGAAATTCAAAGGCAAGAGTGGTGGCACCTAGGCTCGTCTGAATGGATCAAACCTGACATGGGACCATCTAGACTCTGACAGGTAGTCTAGAAAAGATGGAAAAGGGAGGCCTTGAATCCATTCGTCAAGATCAAAATTCAAAGGCAAGTGGGGTGGCACTGTGGTTCGTCTGATTGGATCGAACCAGGGATGGGAACATCTAGACTCCGATCGGTAGTCTAGAAAATATGGAAAAGGGAGGCCTTCAATCCGTCCGTCAGGATCAGAACTCAAAGGAAAGAGGGGGCACCGAAATTCGTCTAAATGGATCAAACCAGGGATGAGAGCAACTAGACTCCGACTGGTAGTCTAGAAAAGATGGCAAACAGAGGCCTTGAAACCATTTGTCAGGATCGGAATTCAAAGGGCAAGAGGATCGCACCGAGATTTGTCCAAACGGATTGAGTCTCGAATGGGGACATCTACACTCCGACCAGTAGTCTAGAAAAGATGGAAAAAGGAAGCCTTGAATCCGTCCATCTGGATCGGAATTCATTGGCAAGAGGGGTGGCACTGAGGTTCGTCCGAGTGGATCGAACAAGCGATGGGAACATCTAGACTCCGACCGGTAGTCTAGAAAAGATGGAAAATGGGGGCCTTGAATCGATCTGTCAAGATCAGAATTCAAAGGCATGTGGGGTGGCACAGAGGTTTGTCCGAACCGATCGAACTAAGGATGGGAACATCTAGACTTCGACTGTCAGTCTTGAAAAGATGGAAAAAGGAGGTCTTGAATCCGTCCATTAGGATCGGAATTCAAAGGCAAGAGGATAGCACCAAGATTCGTCCGAATGGATTGAGTCTTGGATGGGAACATCTACTCTCCGACCGGTTGTCTGGAATTGATGGAAAAGGGAGGCCTCGAATCCATCCGTCAGGATCAAAACTGAACGGCAAAAAGGGGGCATCGAGATTCATCCGAATGGATAGAACAAGGGATGAGAACATCTAGACTCCGACCGGTAGTCTAGAAAAGATGGAAAAGGGAGGCCTTGAATCCGTTTGTCCAGATCAGAATTTGAAGGCATGAGGAGGGGCACTGAGGTTCGTTCGAATGGATCGAACAAGGGATGGGAACGTCTAGACTCGAACCGGTAGTCTTGAAATGATGGAAAATGGAGGCCTTGAATCCATCCGTCAGGATCGAAATTCAAAGGCAAGAGTGGTGGCACCTAGGCTTGTCCGAATGGATTGAACTTGACATGGGACCATCTAGACTCCGATAGGTAGTCTAGAAAAGAAGGAAAAGGGAGGCCTTGAATCCGTTTGTCAGGATCGAAATTGAAAGGTAAGAGGGGTGGCACTGTGGTTCGTCTGATTGGATTGAACTAGGGATGGGAACATCTAGACCCCGACCGGTAGTCTTGAAAAGATGGAAAAGGGAGGCCTCAAATCCGTCCATCAAGATCAGAACTGAATGGCAAGAGGGGGGCATCGAGATTCATCTAAATGGATCGAACCAGGGATGAGAACATCTAGACTCCGACCGGTAGTCTAGAAAAGATGGAAAAGGGAGGCCTTGAATCTATCCGTCAGAATCGGAAGTCAAAGGTAAGAGGATCACACCGAGATTCATACGAACGGATTGAGTCTCGGATGGGAACATTTAGACTCCGACCTGTAGTCTAGAAAATCTGGAAATGGGAGGCCATGATTCTGTCCATCAAGATCAGAATTCCATGGCCAGAGGGTTGGCATTGTGGTTCATCCGAATGGATCGAACTTGGGATGGGAACATCTACACTCCAACCTGTTGTCTAGAGAAGATGGAAAAGGGAGGCCTTGAATCCATCTGTCAGGATCGGAATTCAATGGCAAGAGGGGTGGCACTGAGGTTCGTCCAAATGGATCGAATCAAGGATGGGAACATCTACACTTCGACTGGTAGTCTTGAAGAGATGGAAATGGGAGGCCTTGAATCCGTCTGTCACGTTTGGAATTCAAAGGCAAGAGGGGTGGCACTGAGGTTCATACGATTGGTTTGAACCAGGGATGGGAACATCTATACTAGGATTGGTAGTCTAGAAAAGATGGAAAAGGGAGGCCTTGAATCCATCCGTCAGTATCAGAATTCAAGGGAAAGAAGGGGTGGCACCGAGGTTCATCCGAACGTATCAAACCAGGGATGGGACCATCTAAACTCTGACCGGTAGTCTAGAAAAGATGGAAAAGGGAGGCCTTCAATCTGTCCGTCAGGATCGGAATTCAAAGGCAAGAGGGGTGGCATCGAGGTTCGTCTGAATGGATCGAACTAGGGATGGGAACATCTTGACTCCGATTGGTAGTCTAGAAAAGATGGAAAATGGAGGCCTTGAACCCATCCGTTAGGATCAGAATTCAAAGGCAAGAGGGGAATTCTGCCCTACCTGGTATAGAAGTTTGTGAAGACTTCATTTGTCCAGGCCTTGGCAATAAAACGAGATTCTCGACTATTATCAAGGTGGTCCCTAGTGCCAAGCCGACAGGTAGAAGAAAGCAGAGTCTTGAATCAATCAAGCACATATTGTCGCAATGGCAAGTTCTGTTTCGTGTCAACCATAAGCAATCAAACATGCTAGCCAGAGATATTCTTATGACTTTTATTACAACAATCAATGAAGTGATTACATGTACTTCAACTTGTAAAGAACCAGTATTGTGATGTGAATGCTTAAGAATCTACATCATCCCTGGATCTCTTCGAGCCCAAGGCTTTGGTAAAGAGCGTACAGCAAAGCCAGTTCCTGTGACCATGTCGGTGGAACCCTGCATGGCTCTCCTACGGTGCGTGGAAGCACACGAGGAGTCTTGATACGGTAATGGCGAAGATAGTGAATCCAAAGAAGATGACTAGACTCGAAAACACCAAGGAAAGATAAGAAAGGATAAGGAAAGGAGTCGCCACCTAGTCTTTTAATGGAAAGACGAGGGAAACAAAACACAAATGAAAACCAAGAGGAAATCAAGGTTAAGAAAACATGTATGCTCTGTGCCTAATGACGGACGGATTCAAGGCCTCCCTTTTTCATCTTTTCTAGACTATCAGTCGGAGTCTAGATGTTCCCATCCCTGTTTCGATCCATTCAGTCGAACCTCTGTGCCACCCCTCATGCCTTTGAATTCCGACCTTGATGGATGGATTCAAGGAATCCCTTTTCCTTTTCTAGACTGCCGATCGGAGTCTAGATATTCCCATCCCTAGTTTGATCCGTTCAGACGAACCTTGTTGCCACCTTTTTTGTTTATGAAATCTGCTCCGAACGGATGGAATCAAAGTAGACTATCTTTCTCCTTCCTTTTGGGCTGGTATCTCGGACTACCCGGGCAATACTTGTGATGCCTGATGGATTCCCCACTCACCATGTTCTTTCCCTCCTTTTGGGCTGGTAGCCCGAACTATCTGGATGACTTCAGTGACCTGTCACTTTTCGATCGGCAAGCACTGTGAGTCTTGTCTAGCATTTTTTCTCAACAAGTGTGATAACCAGTCATGTCTTTTAGGAGTTGATTGGTCGTCAACTTGTCGACATTTGTCATTAATACTGGTTTCTGTGGTTTTGGCTTCATTTATAGCGTTCCAGGAGGTAGGACAAAACTTCTAGTGATTTCACTAACTGGTAGCTAGCTGCCAATAGTTAACTCTTTCTTGTAGCTTCAGGCAGGGCGTCTTCGTCAACTCCGAGCAGCAATCTCCTCCTCCTGATCTCTACTCCTTGTAAGAAGGGGTGGGTGTCTCTGTCAACACGAAGCATCGATTTTTGTTCCATTCGTACTCCGACCTCACTCAGGGAGGGGCATCTGTAGACACCCCATATGCTTGCAGTGGGACCATAAACTCTAAAACTAACCTAAATCAAATTAAAAATTCAAAAACCAAACTCAAAACCCTAAAATTATCTTTCAACCCTAATCCAATCCCCAAACCCTAGGTTAAACAGTACACCAAATTCAAAACCCTAATCCAAACCCTAAACCCAAGGTTAAACACTAATCCAAACCACAAACCCTAAAAAACCCTAAACCAAATTCAAAACTCTAATCCAAATCCTAAACTATAAGTCAAACCCCAAACCCAAATGTCAAACCCTGACAACCCAACTAACTTCCACTCCCTCATATCTACTCTAACAAACTCATGTAACAAACTAAACTCTCTAACTAACTCCCACTCCGACATAACAACCTTTAACTACTTAAACGGACTCTAACAATTTCCCACTTAATCTAACAACTCTAGCAACTTCTCACTTAATCCAACAGCCTCTAACTAATCACAACAACCCATAACCACCATGGCAAGCCTATAAATACCCCCATTTGCAAGTGAGAAAGGATTTTTGGAAAATTTGAGAGGAGAGCACCCAAAGCCTTTTCCTCCCAACCAAAGCAACCAGACAGGTCCAAGAGCAAAGAGGAAGATCGAGGGGGAGATAAATCTGATTTTTAGGCCATCTCCAGCCACCTTCAGTGAGCTACGGTGGCCAACTCCACTGCCAACCCAGGTAGTTCGCTGAACATAGCTCATTTCTTCTCCATTTCTTCCTCAACCCCCTGGCACTATTTCAGTGGGTTATTAGGGCAGAGTTGGACGAAATCGCAAGCTCAATGGGTCGTCGAACCTAATCTCTGGCGATCGAGGTGGCAGCACAAATTCGTTGAGGAATTCATGCCCTAGTGTGGGGGAAATAGTAGGTCATATCACCCTTTGCATCTGCACCCCTCGGGATGCCATGAAACCAGCCCAGCAAGTCACCAAGAGCAGCTCACTGGAGTCGTGCACACCGTCACTGGAGAAGAAAGGTTGCAGAGAACGCGATCCGGCACTCCACGCTTTGCAACGATCTGCTGACCCCTGGGAAACCTTCCACAACACTCCCCCTATGCTCCGGAGCAGGCAAGACCTCTTCTCAAGCCCCGAGCGACCTCCTCAATCGGGCTCGCCGGTGAGGACAGAGACGACGGTGAGCTGGATCAGAGGGTGAGGGAGTAGCGCCATTCTTGCCCCCAGACGAAAGAAAATCCTCCTCTCCACGTCCCCAAGCCTCCACAAGCTCAGAGACGCTGTGCCACTGCCCCTAAAGTCTTCTTCTTCTCTAGCGCCGTCGCCGGAGTTGTGTCGACGGTGGGGGGGATTGGCAGCCACCTCTGGCCGTCTGATGCTTCATCCACACCATCAAACTTCTTCCGCTTATCTGCTCTTGCTTCCAATGGATCCTGATGGATGATTGGTGGTCGTCGACGGCCGTCTCTATTTTCTAATAAAAAAAATTAAAAAATAAGTTTCCTTTGAATAAACTTCTGTTTTTTTCTTTTCTTTACATTTAGGTCCTTATTTTCTTACAAATAGGACCTTTTTCTAACTTTTAGATCTCTGCATATATTTTTAAATCATTTAAATAATAATTGTCTTGAAATATTGCAGAGGAACCCTTGTAAGTTCTTAATAATGTTTTCTAGGCTTAAAAGTTTGACAAGAACACCCATGGTTTCTTTTCATGCATTTAAGTACAGAAGTTTTGCATTTATGACCCTGAGCTTTACTGAAACTATTTTGAATGCATATTTTTCTATCAAAATTGTAAGTTAAACCTTGAGAATTCAAATATATGCTCAAATGTGACCTGAATTGCATTTTAGCCCTTGAATTTTACTGATTTCTCACTGAATGCATGTTTCCTAGGGTAAATTTGCATGTTAGTCCCTAAAACTTTCTGTTTTTAAACATGGACTCTTTTTCTTGCACATTTAACCCTGAATTTATGTAAAATTGCATTAAATACATGTTTTAATGGCAAAATTGTATTTTGATAATTAGAAATCTTGAATTTTACCAAAAATGCACTATTTTGCACATTAGACCCCAATTTCCTTCAAAATTACATAGAATGTGTTTTCCTATGTAATTTTGATGATTTAGCCTTATAATTTCAGTTTTCATTGAGAATTTGTGAATTTTACTGAAAAGCCCCTGGAATTTACACTTTTTACTCTCAGTTGCATTTTGTACATTTTGTTGCTATTTTTCATGCATCTTTTCTCGTGCCTTCTTCCCTACATTGTGCAAACATTTCTAACTTGTTTCAAACATGTTTTTCCCATTGTTTCCCGGATTTCTTCCGACTTTCGCGTTTTTGATTTGAGTTGGCTTTCCATCGCCCGAGGGTATACATTAATAGGCTTAACAATGCCAACATTGTCCCGAATGAGGATTATTTTCCCCAATTTGATTTTCTGGGATTTCTTCAAATTTCTGATGTTTTACGTGATGCTTTCCCAGAGTTTCTCGATTTTCACGATT
Source organism: Posidonia australis (assembly GCA_024699735.1). Taxonomy (NCBI): domain Eukaryota; kingdom Viridiplantae; phylum Streptophyta; class Magnoliopsida; order Alismatales; family Posidoniaceae; genus Posidonia; species Posidonia australis. The sequence continues at coordinate 4,887 of JAMKQA010070242.1, read as the reverse complement.
TTCCTCATCGTCTAAAGGCTTACAGTAAAGCGGCATTTTCAATGCCTACATTTGTCCCTCAAATTATCATTTTTCCTTTCCTCTTCTTCATTTCTTTGATTTGGCATGTTTTCCAGTCATATTTAGCATGTGCACTCAGAATAGGCAAGCATACACACAATAATGCACTAGCAAGCAGGAAACCTAGAAAGATTGATTTCCTCGGGCGCATAGGGGTGCCTAACCCCTTCCACATGCGTAAGAAGAATCTTTACCCTTTCTCTGGCCCGCATTGATTTGTACACTACATCCGTTAGGCACGAAACATGCATATGTTTTCTTCGCCTTGGTTTCTTTTGGATTTTTCCTTTTATGATTGGTTTTCCACGTCTTTCCATTAAAAGACTAGTTGGCGACTTTTTTCCTTATCCTTTCTTATCTTTCCTTGGTGTTTCCGAGCCTAGTCTTCTTCTCCAGATTCACCATCTTCACCGTGACCGTATCTGGACTCCTTGTGTGCTTCCACACACCGTAGGAGAGCCATGCAGGGTTCCACAGGCATGGTCACACCACGTATAGCGCATACTAGGGCATTCATTTGTATTTTGCATGCAACCCTAATCACATTGCGTTGTTTCATGTTCTGATACCTATTTTTGCTTTACCTACACCTAAGTAGCTTGGTGCAAGGTCCTCAGCCTGGAACTCAAGCGTCACTATCATGAATAGCTTTCGATGGTCCTTTTCCCTCTTTGTCCTCTAAGGTATCTGTCACTCTCAGTGATAGCTTGCCCTTGTCATCAAACTCTTGTTTTCCCTTGTAATCTTGTCCATTCTCGCTCATGGTCTGCTATGCCCTAGCAAGCCAATGGGCCTCCTTCCACTGCTCCGAAGTAGATTCCACTTTCAACTCCTCCTTCTCCTACTTTGACCTCTTCTTCTTCTCCTTCGTCCTCTTCCCATGCACATCACTATCGAGCGCATGAGGAATCTGTACCTCCTTTAGGGCAAGTGTAGGCCCTCACCAAGTAGGAGCCCCTCAATGAATCTCCTTTGGTGATTGCCATGTCTACTCCGGAGATGACACCTATCGACCCTCCCCATGGCCTTCCTACTTCCACCCCCCATCCAGCTATGACAACTTCTGCGATGAGTTCTTTGCCTATTGGTCAGCCTCTCACCTCTCCTTCGAGAAGATTCTTGACACGGAAAGTTTGCTGGGGGTCCTGGAGACTGCATGGATACTCCCTTAATTTCTGAAGTCTTCTGGGATAAAAGAAATTTGGCACATACTAGGTAGATTGCACTTCAGTAGAAAACTTTTGCAGAATGCTATTTTAGGATCTAGGAATTTTTTGTGAAGTTGTTGGGCCCACTAACGGTTAACACTATAGCATTTGGGCATCCAACCGTTGGCTTTCTTGTAGTGGAAACCCCGAAACATTATGCTTTCTCTGTTATGAAATTTTGATTTAAAACTTTAGTCTTTACTTCATTTCTCATTTTCTCCATCCATATCCTCACTACCCACATCTCTCCATCTTCCTCTTCTCTTCTCTTCTTCTCCTACGGATGGTGACTAGGGCAGAGGAGGCTTCACTGACGGGAAGGCAAGTCTCGAGTAGGAGGGGGTGAATGGATGGCGAGCTTGGATAGATGATACGGAGGTCATTTGCTGGTGGCATTGACGACCATGGTAAACATCCCCACTCCGCTCTTTTCGTTTCCTCATTCCGCCCTCCTTCCACCAAGGACAGGGTTCCTCCTCCTACCTCCGCCTGGCACCATTAACCCTCCACCCTACCGGTGTCGAGGGGATCGTCGATGATGAGGGGTGCTGTGACGGGAGGTCTAATGCTTAAGCACCAGTGGCTTGGGCTTGTCAGGATCAGCTTGGATCAACCGGCGGCACGAGGCTCCGGGGAATGGTCAACGGTACGTCGGAGATGCCCATAATCTTCATCAAGCTTGTGAAAATAAATCCCTGATTTCTTGCTTAATCACGTTTCTAAGAATGCTATTGTCCTGTTTGAATGCCGATTTAGAAATCCATTTAATTTATTCTAGCTCATCCTAAATGAAAATGTTGTTTTAGTAATGTGCTTGGCTTTGTTTGGAATAATGCCTTAGAGAATATCGAGACTTTTTCCCAAATAATGCTTGGACGAGTGCCCTTGAATTTTAATGACCTTCAGGAAACTTGGTTTTTTTGAATGCGAACTTGGCAATTGTGTTTTGCAAAATCCCCACAATTTATGGTTTTTTCCGCACTTTGCATGTTGGACTCCGTTCTGATGACTTGATTCTGGATTCTATAGTTAATTTCTGATATGCAATCTACTCAATTTCTCTGCTTTACAAGAACAAGCCCTAACCTGAATTTCTTGCTTATAGTCTAACTCAGAGCAAGAGATCATTGAGATTGGGAGGACTGCCTCTAGTTTGTGGCGATGGGGTTGTAGGGCTCGCTCGTAGGGTCCTGGGAGCAACATCCAGTTTGCAAGCACCAGATGAAAGTGAGGAGTCTGACATGCCCATGAAAGTAAAGAAACTGTCTTAAGTGAAAGGTAATGTTGACTCTAGCTTTGCATAAAATCTGACCCAATATCTGTATAATTGCAGGAGTTGGGCCACTTCAGGGGAGCTCTGCTCAGCCACTCCCACATCTATGAGTGAGATGATTTGGAGGCATGCAATTCAGAAACTTGCCAAATGACTACCTTTGTAGCTCGTTGACTGACCTGTCTCTCTTCCTTGCTTTGCAGGTGGGCAACACCAGTCGGGTCATGCAGTGCCTTTGGGTGTCGATGCAACATGACTTCAAGCGTCTGCCACGCATCCTGCAGGACTTCTTACTTCATTATAGCCCCTTTGGCGGCTTATTGTGGATTCACGCCACTCACGGGCATTATCAGCTTTTCAGGGCTTTGGTAGAGTGATGGCGTTACGAGACGCATACGTTTCACCTTCTGTTTGGTGAGCTAGGGGTTCTACCTGAGCACTGGGCGTTGTTGACTGGACTAAGCTTCACCAGGGAACCTATCTTTGGCAAGGCTACACAGGCATTTGCGAAGGTTCCTGCCCTACTGGGGTGTAAGTGCTCCCTTCTCACCTGTGGTTCATACTACCTCCATTTAAACTTGTTAAGGGAGTGTACCAAGATATGGCCCAACCCTGGTCTAGGGTCACGAGAGGCAGACTTCGTACTGCGCCACTTCCTGCTTGAGCTCTATAAGCTGATTTTTTGTGATACCTCGGGCTATTGTGTCCTAGAGGACTAGCTAATATACCTGGCCGATCTCGACAAGCTATGCTAGTTATGCCAACATGCACTACAGGCTAGACGATGTGGTTCGGAAGAACTTGTACTCCCACATCGGCCTTTACCCACTTCTCACGGTAAGTCCCAGTTCTTAATGCTGACTCAGTTGTCATTTGAAAAATTACACCTATATTTGACTCATTGCTGGAACTGTCATTTTTTGTAGTACAAGTGGATGGAGCATGTGGAGAGGGGAGGTTATTTTTCTCACCTCCGTTCTGACCTCTTGTCGCTTGCTAGACAGTGGCTTGAGCCTGACCACCGAGCTGTGTCAGGTGTCTACAGTTACGAGGCATACCGCTACCTCCTTGACCTCTTGAGCATTGATGATGTAAGTCCTTATTCTTAGTCCATCTACTTGGTTTCATAGGATATTTATCTTATCCACTAACTTGCTATTCCTTCTGCATTCCAGGTTGAGTTGCAACCTTTCGAGCGATACAAGCACGTGGACTAGGCCCTTCTAGACTCTGGCAGGGCACTCTGTTGCAAGCAAGTGAAGTTCTACTACCTGAAGAGGTCAGCGTACTACCTCCCAGGATGCGTCCTCCACCAATACAGGTAGGCGTTTTGCATTGCCCTGCTCCTTCTAGGTGACATGGAGTCCCAAGCTACGACTTAGGTGAGGGCTCGATCGGTCACCATAGCCACCTTTGTCGAGCATAGCGATTACGCCTTTCTCTCGGTCGACTATGTGGACTACTTGACTTGGTTTGAGTAGGCTGGAAAGCCCCATCCTTTGACGAGGAGTTGAGGGAAAACCAGAGGGAGATGTGGCTCTCCGAAGATTGGGCCCAAGTAAATGCCTTGTTTGCTATTTAAACTTTTCTATACTACTTCCCTTTGTTAAATCCTACTCTGACACGTTTCCTGCCTTTATCTGCAGAGATTCCAGGACCAACACAAAGATTGGTGGGAGCAAACCGGGTGGGCCAATGTAGGCACACATTTTGCTTGTTCGATAAACTACTAGTTCTTGGGTTACTCCAAATATGTCGATTAATGAAATCTGATCACTACTTCTTTTCTTTCTTGGCACAGTGGGAGGCTTTCCTGAGGGTAATAGTTTAAAGTAGTCCTCTGAAAGAATATTTGAATTCTAAACAGTTCTGACATACCTACCTATCTTGACATGTTTGTTTCCTCTTTTCAAGGTATAAGCCCCATGACTGAGGTAGTCACGGGTAGTAGTGGTGAGTTCAACTTTGGGCTGGATGACGAAAACATTTCCATGGAAGAGGACCCAAATGATGCTTCTAGTTCAACTATTGGTACTGTAGACACCCTAAATTTCCAATTTTGCAGGATGAAGATCTGGTGGCTGAGCTTGGACCCTGGTTGAGCCCATTTGGGCCCAAAAACCCTCATTAGGCCATTTAATTCATGGAAACCCATTTGGGCCCATGAAGGCCCACTTAGGCCCATTAAACCCTGATTGAGCCCATTTGGGCCCTGTAGACACCCCGATTTTGAAGTCACTTGGCAGCAGGCTTCTCCGGTTGATGCTCTGGTTGCAACCACCAAAATCCTAGCCCACTTAGGCCCGCACAAGCCCACACAAGCCCATTAGGCCCGCACAAGCCCAC
>JAMKQA010070241.1:0-13707 GCA_024699735.1 Posidonia australis | reverse complement strand
TTTTTGCATGATTTATTTCATGTTTTGGTTTTCCTTGTCTTCCATAATAGATTAGGTGGCGACTCCGTTTTATTTTGCTTTTTCGACGTTATTTTGCCGACCGATTTCGCATTCATTTGCGGAATCTCCTCGCCGGCATGGTTACACAGCCTTGGGATCAAATTTATCCAAATTGTCCTTAGTATTCAAGATAAAACACTTGCATCCAAAAATCTTGAAATATGAAATCCATGGAGTTTTGCAAAACCATAGTTCAAAAGTTGTTTTGTTTAAAATTGATCTGAGTAATACTCGATTTAAAATATAATAAGAGGTATTTACGGCTTTGGCCCAGCAATACTTTGGTAGATTGTTTTCATAAAGCAAGGTCCTACCATTTCTTGAAGTGTTCTATTTTTCCCTTCAACAACTCCATTTTGTTGGGGAGTTCTTAGAGAGGAAAAATTGTTTTCAAAACAATTTAAACCAAAAAAATTTTCAAACTCTTCATTTTCAAATTCACCTCCATGATCACTCCTAATTCTTACAATTTTTAAATCTTTTTCATTTAGAACTCTTTTGCAAATTTTTTTGAAATTAAGAAAATACATCACTCTTATTTGCCAAAAATAAAATCCAAGTAAATCTTGAGAAATTATCAACTATAACAAAAACATATCTTTTCCTTCCAAGACTCAAAGTTCTACTTGGTCCAAACAAATTCATATGTATTAGTTCCAAAGGTTTGGAAGTAGAAATCATGTCTTTAGATTTAAAGGAAGTCTTATTTTGTTTACCAAATTGACATGCATCACATAATTTATTCTTTTTGAAATCAATTTTGGGTAAACCTACAACAAAATCACATTTGGATAATTTTGATAAATGACCCATGCTGGTATGGCCAAGTCTTTTATGCCATAACCAATGCACATCATTTGATGAAGTAAGACACGATATAGTCATATCAGGGTTATAAGTTATTTTTATTTTATATACATTATTTCTTCTTTTTCCTGTGAATATTATTTCATTAGTGTTAGAGTCAATAATAGTACATTCTTTTTTATCAAACATTACTTTATACCCTATATCACATGATTGACTAATGCTAATTAAATTATGCTTAAGGCCATCTACTAGCAAAACATTCTCAATGGAAGGTTGTTGGGGCTACCTGCATTTCCTATTCCCATAATTCTTCCTTTAGCATCGCCACCAAATGTGACGGTTCCTTCTTCCTTGAAGTTTAAGGTGCAAAGAAGACTATGATATCCAGTTGTAACACCCGTAAAATTCATTTTGTAATTATTTACATTTTTATGAATTTTATTCCTGAACAGGTGTTACTGTTCTGAGGCCCGTTGTGTGGTTTTGTGCTTTTGGGCTTGGGCAGGCTTCTTTTTGCATGTCCTTGTGCATGGTTGGCATTGTATTTGTGGGTTCGGGTGTAGGTCCACGTGGGGCTTGCTTTTGTGGGCCAGTTGCTGTGGCTGGTGTGCTCGTGTGGGGTGCTGGTGGTTGAGACGTGCAGTTGAGCACTCTCTCAGCTACTGCGTGTGCAGCCTTTATAAGCCGCTCGCACCACACTCCTTCGTCACTCATCACCATCTTCTCCTTCTTTCTTCTTCTTTTCTCCTCCTCCTCGGGCGCGCTTCTGATCTTCCCCACCTTGCCTTCCATTCCTCCTCACTCTTCTCCCTTCCCCACCCCTTTTCCTTCCACCCGTCCTCCTCTGTTTCCCCTGTCCCACGTGCCGTCGAAGAGAGAGAGAGAGGGAGAGAAGTGGAGGCATTGTGGTGGCTCGTGGCGGCCTGGGAAGCTTCAAAGTGACGTCCCTGAGGTTGTGGAGTGGCAGTGGACGTGCGGGGTTGTCGGAGTTGGTCGGAGTTGGACGGAGGATTATTGGAGTTCGTTTTAGGTACGCATCTCCAATCCCTGTAATAGAGAGCATGAAAATGGTAGAAATTGATAGGGTTGCATGAAATCTAGGTAAATTTACATTCTTAGAATTTATTGTGATTTTATGAGAATTTATTGTGATTTTATGAGAATTTATGGTAGATTTATGGGCATTTATGCTTGTGGTTGTGTTTTGGGTCCTTTTGACCCTTCGACCTTTGCAATTTTATATCTTGATGCTTGGTGAATGGATTTCAGTTTTCTTTGTTGGGTTTTAGAGTAGACTTGAGGGCCTACATATTATGTTTTATGCAAGATTTTTGGTGTTTGTTTAGAGGGTCCCATCGGAGGTCCCAATTGGGGCGATTTCGGACAGTAGGGTTTGGGCCGTTTTCTATTTCTCATAGAATTCGGCATACCAAACTATTTCGGTATTCCGTTTTCTATCAGTTTGGTCCTTTAGTCGAAGTTGAATCGTCTGATTTTGGATGGTCGACTGAATCAGTGGATTTCGATCTACCGAACCATTTTCGGTATACTGAATTTGGCCTGAGTGTTGATCGTTGACCTGATTCGGTCGACCGATCTAGATCGACCTACCGAACTAGGGATTTTTGGCATACCGAACCTGTTTTCGACATGCCGAATCTGGGCCGTAATGTGTTTGTAAAATCTGATTTTCGAGAGTTTTCCCAGATTGGTTTGTTTTGTCCCTATAAGATGGGATTGTGGGTCGTCAGTGGTGGTCCCTTGGGACACTTGATGCGTTGTTTTGCCGAGATTTTGGAAGAGTTTTCAAAGAAATAAAATGATTTTGGAAAGTGAATTTCAAAGTGATAGTTGGCCCGTTTTGGAAAATGTTTTCCTGGTTTTCTGTGTGCAGGTCGAGACAATGTGGGACCATGTTGTCGGGACCAGGGAATGTGATGACATTCTCAAGTGGTCGGGCGCGACCTCCTGGTTGAGGTTGAGGGCCAAGATACCTGAGGCTGAGGGGCGTTGGGTCTTGGAGGTATTAGACTCCTTGACTGTCGCCTCAAGACTAAGGTTGAGGTCCGCGGGTTGAGGTGTCTTATGGCATGACGGGGAGGTATGATACTCCTGCTATCGCTGTGAGCACTGAGGCTCAGGTGTCGTTAGGTGTGGAGGTATGACACTCCCTCCTGAGCACCATGTGTGGAGGATGCTGTGAGGAGGCGTACCCTGTGGTGGCCAGTGTGGGTGGGACACGTGCCCCGTGTCTGGTAGTGTCCTAAGAGACAGGACAACCTTCTTAGGGAGGGGTTGACTTTTAAAGGTTCTCCAGAGAGGGAGAATCACGGAACGGTGAACGCTCCTGCACAGGGTGGCCGTCATCGTAGTAGTGTAGAACGCTGTGGTCGCTCTTCGACGGACTGCGTGTAGCCAGAGTTTGTTTGCTTGGCGCCGAGCTTCCTGACTCACTGTGTGTGGTTTTGGCCATTGATGGCCTTTGCTTGTCGTTTTGGGCTAGTAGAGCCTCGATTGTTGTTTTGGCCAGTGCGGGCCTGGTTTGTGAGGTTTTTGAGAAATGGTTTGCGAACTGAGTTTAAAAGGAAAATTAATTATAGTTTTGTTTTTCGTGGTTTTCCTTGAGGTGCATACTAGGTGACCTTTGTCACTCATGCGTTTTCCTCGTGTTTTTGGTTTGCAGGTGCAAGCATGCAGAGGTCTAGCGTAGTGCATATAGTCTGGAGTCTCCTAGCCGCACACACAGGTTTTTGGTAGTTAGATATTTTTTATTGGGCTTTATTTTCCCATAATTTAATTTGTTTTAAATTATTGTGGAAAATGTAAGGCGTTACACCAGTCATATGCTAGGAGTAACTACTATCATGTATCCATTTTGAACTCATGGTTTCCCTACATCATGAGATGCAAGCAATATCATAGGTACCCATATGACATTAGTTTTTCTTCTTACACCATTAGTCCTATTTTGATTTTTATGAAGCCATTTTGGATGTTTCTTAACTACAAATATGTATTTTTCATTTGTTGAGGCTCTTATAAATCCATTTTCATAGGGAGTATCATTGAATTTTGTATACCCAATTTTATGTGTATTTAGTGAGTGTCTTTGGCTTGATAAGAGCATATCCTTAGTGAACTTAGTTATTGTGTTAAGACGATTATTGCTTTTATTTTTTAGCATTGTAAGTTCTTTTTCAATATTTTTTATCTTAAACTTCATGTGAGCAATACTCATATTAAGCTCAATATTTCTGTTATCCAAAATTTCATTTTCTTGCACAATTTTCTTTCCTTCTTCAATTAATGACTTATTGTCTAGAGTTAGGTTGTCTATTGTTCAACTCATATTTTTAGATTTTTGTTTCAGATTTTTATATTTATCATATAATTCATTAAATGCTTCCAAAAGCACAGCAGTGTTAATTTCCTCTATGGAAGATGAACCACTATCTTCATCAAGTGCCATGAAACACATGTTGACATGTTCACCATCCGAAGAAGAAGACTCGTTATCTGAAGATGATTCACTTTCATCCAAGGTGACATGCAAAGCTTTCTTCTTATTTATTGTCATCCTAAGTAGTGGACAATCTCTTTTAATATGTCTAGGTTTGTTGCAATTTAAGCACAAGGGTTGATCTTCTTTTTCCTTATTCTTATCTTGGTTCTTATTCAACTTTTTCCGAAAATTCCCTCTCTTTATAAATTTTTTGAATTTTCTAGTTAACAAGGCAATGTCTTCATCATTTTCAAATTTCTCCAAATTTGAGGTGACTTTTAGAGCAATAGTCTTTTTCTTAGGGATTTCCATTAATTTCTTTTTCTTTTCTTTTTCTTTGAGTTGTACCTCGTATAAGGTCAAGTTTCCAATTAGGTCTTCTAAAGAGTAGCTTGATATATCTTATGCTTCCTCTATGACCGTGGTCTTTTTCTCCCAATCTGGAGTAAGAGACCGAAGTATTTTTATCACAAGATCACTTTGAGAAAAATGCTTGCCAAGAGATTGTAGTGTGTTGGTGATTTTATTAAATCTTGTGAACATTTCTCATATTGATTCATTAGGTTTCATTTTGAATAACTCACACTTATGTATTAGCATATTAATCTTAGTCTCTTTAACTTGGATAGTCCCTTCATGTGTGACTTCTAATGTATGCCAAGCATCATGAGAAGTAATACAATTGGAGGTCCTATTGAATTATTCTTGATTTACAGTACAAAATAATATATTGAGTCCTTTAGCGTCTAATTGCACATTTTTCTTCTCATCTTCATTCCATTCTTTGTAGTTTTTAGTGTTTTGTGTAAAACCATTAACAACAATGTCCCAAAGTTCATAATGGATGGATTTTAAATAGATGAACATCTTACAATTCCAATAGTTGTATTTTAGCCCATCAAAAAATGGAGGTCTGTTGATGCTTTGTCCCTCAATCAAATTATTACTAGAAGATGCCATATATCCCTAGAAGATGTGTTAGATCTTAGAATCTAGGAAACTTTACTCTGATACCAATTGTTGGATCAAATGGCTTCTCTAGAGGGGGGTGAATAGAGAATTGTAGTCAATTTTATTATTATTTGTTTATTCGAAAATGAATAGCAATAAGAATAATATACTCAAACAATTTACAAGAAGAAGGAGGTAGAGAGATAATGAGTATGCACATAAAGATTTATAGTGGTTTAGACAACCCCTGCCTAGTCCACTTCTTAAGACTCTTCTTGAGATTTTCCCTTTCTATAATAGAAACTTTACACTTACTTATAGGAAGAAGACCTTCTCCTACCTTGCTCTACGTGGATTCTCCACACTCCAAAGAAGAAACTTGCTATATTTCTTTACAAGGCTCCTTTACAACTCTTTCTATGATCTCCCAATCAATAGCCAATGCAATGAATAGAATGTATGAAGGTCAAGGGCTTGGGAGGTTAGTGTATGATGTGAATTTTGTCAAGAGAGAAAGTATGAGAGTAATGTTTGTAATGTCTGAATTAGTGTTCCTTTCTAGGGTTATTGGGGCTCTATTTATAGGCATTAAACTCAGCTCAAGTTGTGTCTAATATTTATAAAATCTTTTGCCAATTGAAAACTAATTCGGTACACCAAAATTATTTGGGTGACCAAAATTAGCAACAGTGGGGCCAAATCGGCATACTAAAATAATCGATAGCATGAAATCCAGCTGTGCCCAGACAGATGAATTCCAATTAGCCGTTATCCCAAATAAAATAATATTTCCCACATATCGGTATATCGAATGGATTGGTAGTCCGAAAATGGTCTTGAATCTTTTTCTCTATAATTTTTCTAAGGATTATTCATAATAGGTTTCCTATCTAGGATGATGGTATATGATGGGAGATCTTTACATATCCTAGACAATACATCCAAAAAATAAATACAATTACAGTGATTTTGATACACATAGAAAATGACATTTTTGCCCTTCATCTTTCCTTTGTTTCTTCCAGCCTTCAATGCTTTGGCCTTCAGTTTTTCCATCTTTGAAGCTGATCATCTTCCTTGCTTCCATGTCACTTATTATATCTTTTGGCCTTGAAAATATCCGTTCTTTTTGCTAACCACAATTCTCAAACATAGGAATTAAAGCATAACAACAATTTTTGTTGTCATTAAAATTTATGGATTATATTTTCCAACACAAGCAACGTCCAGTACTCAACTTCGTAGTTAGAGAACTAGCCCCAGAGAAGAAGTATACAAAGTAGAAGATGATCCCTCCCTTCAACACATTGGGTCTATTTATAGACTTACAAGGTTAATCTGCATTCGGAAACAAATCTGCTATGCAATTACAATTTTTTAGATTTGGAAACAAATAAGGAAGAGGAATATTTCTAAAATCTTGGAGTATCAGTGCCGATCTTTTCAAAATTTTGATTCCATTTAGTTGTCCACTATATCTTGATGATCTGATCATGCATCTGAAAATATTCTTTGGAGATTTTATTTTGCAATCTTTGCAAATCTTTTGGAGTTCTCAAGTTATTCTTCTAGAAGCAATCCCATTTTGCGTATTTTTCCCTTCATTTATTCCAAACCTAAGTCTCTACATACATTGCATAAAACACCCTCGAAAAGCATTATTTATATACAAAATAGATAAATATGGGATGTGAAATATGTAACAATAATATGCTCATCACTGAACTAGTCATTTTTCAGAAAAAATGGTTGCAGCCTTGAAACCAGATCACCCAAAATCAGAGCCTTGGGTGGACCCATTTTTGAGGCACCACAAATCCTACAAAAATATTCAATCTAAGCATTCCAAGTCTACTTTTATTTGGGACAAATTTCATATAATATTATTAAGTATTACTTGAGATGTAAAAATCAAAAGCCAGAGAGCTCTTTTGAAGGCACTGTAGCAAATATATGAATTCTTCACAAAAATCCACCAAAAATCACTGATAAAATTGTGGATCAACCACAATACTTGAATATAAGTTCCATTAATCATTTTCATGGATTTAAACTAAATTAGCATCATTTATCAAGCATTTGACTTAAACAGAGAAAGGAGGATTAAAGGGAAACATGCACACTAATGAGGTTTCTAGTGATCCCTTGCCTTCTCCAATGAGCTCTCCGCCTCCCCTAGCGTCCTTTGGTGGCCACTGCTCCCTCCTCTCTCTCCGATTTGCCATGGATTATCCATCTTCTCTCTCCCTCTAGGAAGGCGATGATGGAGGCAGAACTTGATGATGTCGGCAGAAGACTGATAGCAACCTTCCCCCTCCCTTCCACCTCTCCTCCACCTCCCCTCTTCTCCTTCTTTCTTCCTCCCTTTCTTCTTATTTGTCAAGGCAGAGAAGCCCCCCTCCATGCACCTACAACCACCCTCCTCTACGTAGGCAATTCTTTATTGAATTTTTCATGCAAATTTTGCAAAAACACCCTTAGAGAAGGAGGAAATACTTCAGACACTTATAATTCATGAAATAACTTACGAATTGGGGTCTCGACAACACTATGGCATCTTGCATCATTCTATCTTCAGTCTCGCGCACCCACGGGTCACCACACATCATAGCTGGCAACCTTCACTAAAAATAACTTAATCACTAATTAATTATTATTAATCATGATTAAGTAGGAAGATTTAGGCTTGGGATGTTACATGTCCTCTCTTAGACAAACCACAGGGTGCACCTTCTTGGCATCCTAGCTCAATGCTTGAACCCTACACCTAGGCTTTGTTAGCGCCCACCAACACCATGGTACTCGTAATAACCAAGGTATCACGTCTAACTGTGTAGGAGTCTCATACTTCCCAAGTTCACTGCCACGATACCACTAAGTATAGACGTATGTACCTTGAGTCTCGACAACTGAAGCAATCAGAATGTCATACCTCTAGTTTGGGATGGCACCTCTACCCATGGACCTTAACCTTTGCCTCGAGGACGACAATCAAGGAGTATCATACCTCCAAGATACGACGAACACTTGCCTCAACCTCTTGGTCTCAAGACCTCAACCTAGGCGACATACTCAACCAACCAGGAATGTAGCCACATCCCCTGGTCTTGACAACACGACTCTTCGATTTCTTGATCCATCACAAATAGAAAACCATAAAAAACTCTTCCCAAAACATTTGCAAAACTAAGCATTTTCTTTACAAAACTTTTTTAGGAAAACCATTTCAAAATCATACCTCAAAACACCAAAAAACACAGCCTAAACAACTCCTCTATCAGGCCCAGAAGTCACACTTTGGGAGCGTTTGCATTCTAGAGAGTCACGCTCAAGCCACAACACCTAAAACACACAAAATAGGCGAAACAAAGGCATCTTTTGGACACCACATAAAAACCCAAGCAATGGTCTTAAAGTCTTATTCAACTTATAAGACCGAACACCAACACTAGACACACTCAAAACTCTAAGTCCCAGTGTCAAAGTATAAGACGTCTACTAGCTTGTGTCTCACATGAGCCACAGCAAACAGTGCCATTGAATACATCATTCAGTGTGCCACACCAAAACTAAACCAACATCTAATCTTAGGGTTAAATATGAACCCTAATGTTCATCTAAACTATTTATGGGAAAGACTTATGCTATACTATTTCTAAGTTATATAGTCTTTTATGCTAAACTATACCCTAGTGGGATCTTGCTAATTTATTTTAGGCAATTCTTGAATCATCTCTAATGATTTTCCTAATCATTATTATGCTATAGCTACCTACAATGTTAATATAATACTTAACTTACTAAAAACAACCTAGAACAAGTCATTAAGGGCCTAAATGCAATTTATATAAAACCTAAGGATTGAAATGCAACTTCAACAGAAAGTTGGGGACTAAAAAGTAATTAATCCAAAATTTAAGGACTAAAAAGTAATTTAATCCAAAACTAAGGATAGAAAAGTAATTAAATATAAAATCCAAGGACTAAAATGCAAATAATCTAAAAGTTAAGGACCAAAAGTAAGTCTTACAGACTTAAGGAGCTAAAATGCAAAATGCCCAAAACACTTCATCTTTTTCCTTAGACAACCCAAGAATCATCTAAATTGGGAGTTGAAACCATTTCTAGCACGGACAGCTAAAAACTGCAAACCATATACTAAAATGAAGATCTTAAGTTAATCTACGCTTTGGAGCAAGAATTACTAAGATCCGTTGAACAGATTGCATGAAATTAGAAGGCAAAGCTCACAAGTACTACGCATATGCATAGTAAAAGCCACGAGTTGTGCACCTCACAGATCACAACACACATCCAAAAATTACAAACAATATACCAAATTGAAGATTTCAAGATGATTTTTCATTTAGGACAAGTATCATCAAGAACCACTACTCGTGGCTCAAGAAATCACAACGCAAAATTTGGGGGCACTATGTACCTCAACAATAAAAACCGATGCGATTAAATGCCATAAAATTCAACATAAATCCTCTAAAAATCTCTAGGACATTCGCACACATCAAAACCACACTACCATGCCCCTATAATCAAATTTGACATAAAAAGGAATGATCTGCGGGGTATGTACCTTCATTGGTGACAAACGACGACAAGAGCAACGTCCCTGCGGTCTCCTCCTCCTTGACAAGCTTAGGATCTCCTCCTTTTCTTCTTCTCCTCGCGACGGTGGCGAGCTCCTCTCCTCCTCATCACTCTTTGTCTGTTTGCCCTCTCTCTCTCATTTGTTTCTCCCACACACACACACACACACACACACACTCTCTCTCTCTCTCTCTCTCTCTCTCTCGTGTTATTAATATAAGGGAGGAGAGAAGAAGAAAGAAGAATAAGAAGGAGAAGAGGAAAGGAAGAAGGGAAAGGAAGGAAATGGGGAAAAGGCTCTCAAGTCCTCTCCACACTCTTGCCTCCTTTTCACCATGCTCCTCGAACAGAGGTGGGAATAGGCCACCCCTCAAAAGCCACGAGTCAAGGAAGAACCCGAGCATGAGGCTATGGTCAAAAGTACATGTGCCAAACCACAGGTCCAACACTCAACAAACCCCACATCGACTTCGAGACCACACGACAAGGACCCTCCACGCTATTGCCACGTGCAGGCAAGGTTGTGAGCCCAGAATTACAGCTGTACAACCACTTACAACTCAAGTGGTTCAAGTCAGAGGAGATCAGCTATTAGTGCACACCAACAAGCCTCAAGGCCCTCACGAGGGTCCACACAGCACCTCAGATTCAAGACACTAAGATAAGACATCCAAAACTTGATCACAATGCTGGATCAACAAAATACAACTTAAGTCTTGATCTAAAATACTAAATTTTTCATGCAACCAATCCACAGTAGTAACCCATGCATGCAATCCATGCATCAAGGAGCCAGAACTTTAGATTAAATAGCTATCTGAAATGCCACCAAGGACCTGGATCATTACATTCTAACCCCTTTAAAGGAATTTCGTCCCTGAAATTCTTAAGGTGAAAGACTAAAGGTCCTAAACTTGGATGTCCATCTCATGACTCTAGATAGTCAACACGATGGTGCCACACCAAAATTCAAGGACCAACATGACAAACTAGTCTCCACAAGGTCATCTCACCCCATCAAAGTCCAAAATGACAACAAAAACACGGCTTTCTGCGATCCAGACTCCCCCACTCCTCAGTTGGTAGTCCCTTCAAGACACAAAACACCAATCACAAGCTCAAAATGGTGTCTTCCTGTAACATCTGTAAATTTATTTTCTAATTATTTACATTTTTTTAATGAATTTATCCTTAGATGGGTGTTACTATTCCGATGTCCAATTATATGACTTTGTGATTTTGGGCTTGGGCCTCGTAGGTCAGCTTTTGTTTTGGTTGTTCCTATGCTTGTTCCCATGTGGTTGGCACTGTGCGTGTGGCATTGTGCTTGTGGACCCGTGTGTGGGTCCATGTGGGTTGGTTGGTGAGGCTTGCAATTGACCTTGTGTTAGGAACAGGTCGTTGTGTGTGTGTGGGGTTTGTGTTTGGCAGGAGGAGGCTGGTTGGTGCGCATGCGTGCTTACCTTCCTCCCTGCATGGCTATTTAAACCAAGGCACACTCCCCATGCAGCAACCCATCCTTCCCTTCTCTCTCGTGCCTCCTCCTCCTCCTTGAGCACACCACTCTTCCTTACCCTCTACTCCACCGTCTCTCTCTCTCTCTCCCTTCCTTCCCCTCTCTCTCCCTCCACTCCCCCTTCTCCACCTCACCCTCTCACTCTCCCCCATTCTCCTTCTCTCCTGTTGCCTCTGTTTGGTGTGCTCGAGGGACAACAACAGCTTGAGGTAGTACATGGCGATGCATGGAGTTCTGGTGCAGTGTCTTTAAGGTTGTGGAGTGGCCGTGGAGATCTGGAGTTGCTGGTGGTTGGTCGGAGTTGGTGTCGATCGTTGGAGTGTGTTCTCAAGTATGCACCTCACCCTTGTGTTGTAGAAAGCATGAAAATGATAGAAAATGAGAGGAATGCATGAAATCTAGGTAAATTTACATTCTTAGAATTTATTGTGAATTTATGATGATTTATGGTGGAATTTATGGCCATTAATGGCGTTGGGTGGTTTTCGGTCGTTTTCGACGCCTATGGCTTCTCGAATTTATTTCTCCTTGCATGATGAATAGATTTTGGTTTTTTTGTGTGGATTTGGAGTAGACTCAATGATCAACAATATATCTTTTAGTTGGATTTTGTGGTGCTTGTTTTGGGGGTCCGCCCCTTGGTCCCAGTTTGGGCGATTTTGTGGGATGTGGCTAGGGGTTGTTTATACCGAATCATTTTGGTATGCCGTTTTCTGTTAGTTTGGTCCTCCTGGTGTAGGTTCGGTCGACGAAACCTAATTGGACTACCATTTTGGTATGCCATTTTTTGTCAGTTTGGTCTTCCTAGTGTAAGTTAGATCAACTGAACCAAATTGGACTACCGGATTAGGGATTTTTGGTTGACCGATCTGGTTTTTGATGTGTCGTTCCATACCTCTAGTGTTGACCTATATCTAGTTCGAATGACTGATCCTTTTTGGTCGATTGGATCAAGGAATTTTAGTATTCCATTTTCAAAAAGGTCTACCGATTCAGGCCCCAGCTGCCCTTATGAAAATAGTTTTCTGTGAATTTTCGGATTGGTTCGTTTTACCTATTTGAGGTGGGGTTGTAAGTCATCAAGGGTGGCCTTTCGGGACACCTGATGCATCGATTTTGCGGAGATTTTTTGAAGAGTTTTCCAAAGTATAAAATGATTTTGAAAATGGTTTTCAATGAGATGTGTTGGTCCGTTTTGAAAAGTGTTTTCCTGATTTTCTATGTGTGGATCGAGACACTGTGGGATTGTATCGTTTGAACTAGGAAATGTGACGAAATTCTTGGGTGGTCAGGTGGGTCTCCTTGGTTGAAGTCGAGGGCCGAGAGACCAAGACAAGTGATCGTCAAGTCTTGGAGGTAGGATATTCCCTGACTGTCGTTCACGGGGCCGAGGTTGAGGTTTGCTGGTTGAGGTGTTTTCGTGACACGATGGTGAAGTATGATACTCCTTCTGTCACTATAGGCATTGAGGCTCGGGTGTTGTTGGGTGTGAAGGTATGACACTCCCTCTCGAGCACCATGTGAAGGACGATGTGAAGAGACGTATCCTGTGGTGGCCAGTGTGGGTGGGACAAGTACCCCATAGCTAGTAGCATCCTGAGAGACAGGACTTGTAGACACCCCGATTTTGAGGTGACTCATTGATAAGACTCCAGATGTTGCTTTGGATGTGGCTGATCCTTAGGACCAACCTCAAACCCGTAGCAAGCCTGCAGCCCAATTAGAAAACCAGACTAGTAGGGGAGAGCACCTAGCTAGCACACCTACCTAGCACACCTAGCTAGCACACTTACCTAGCACACCTAGCTAGCACACCTAGCTAGCACACCTACCTAGCACACTTAGCTAGCACACTTACCTAGCACACATAGGTGGCGCACATCTTAGGCGCACATACCCGACGCACACTCCTGGCGCACAGCCACTTCGCAGGCTGCAGGCTGCTGGCTTTCCACCTCCCATGGCTGTTACCTCTAGCAACGAATATGCCCTGGAATCTTCCAGGCTTTTCATCTGTGAGGCTCTCCCCATTCCCATGAGTTACCCATGAGAAAATCCTATATAAGGACACCCATAGGCAACCATTAGAAGAGGTTAGAAATCCTGAATTCAGCAATTCTGTTCTGAGCCAGCATCCTGCACGAGTTTCTCCTTCTTTCCAGCAGCTTATTTTCGTTTTCTGGAGCACTCCCTTGCGTCCTAAAGCCTCCTTGGTCCTTCCAAAGCAACAAGGATCTCTTTATCTCTGATATTTCAAGAAGGA
>JAMKQA010070240.1:0-10833 GCA_024699735.1 Posidonia australis | reverse complement strand
TCGTAACAATCTAATCCAACTAAGATTTTAATTTGTAAGTTTCCAAAATAACATTGTTAATTAATTTACCCCATAATTGTGCTACAATTAAAACTATTCCACGTGTAATTAAAATAACAAATCAATCAATTTCGTAACAATAACTAACCACCACTAAAAAAGGAAACTACCCATTTGCAACTACAACAAATATAAATTTAATTACTTAAAAACAAAAATACAAAACCACTAAACTCATAATGGTGGTTTTCTTTATTAACCGTTAGATCTCAATCCAACAACTAACAAGGGTCTTCCCTCAAATTAATTTGAGGGAGGATGCAACTGAACCGGGTCCTATATATATATATATATATATATATATTAATCTTGGGGGGAGGGGGGATAAACATGATGGCATAAATGATTAGGATAATCAATAGAATGGTCTAAGGTTTGCCTAAAAATGAATTAGCAAGATTTCACCTGGGGCATGGGTAGAATAAAAGATGAAATGATTTAGAAATTGTAGATTCTTTCCCCAGATGGTTTAGACTGGACTTTAGGGATAATGATAGTGTCCCTAGGTCTAGGTTTTGTGTGGTTTTGTGTGCGGTGCACTGAATGGAGTATTCAGTGGCGTAGTTCCAGGTGTTTGAGCTGATCTGACTATGCTCCTGAGAGACACGAGCCAGTAGCTGTCTTACACTTGGAGCCAGAGCGTGTGAGTTTTGGTTGTGTTTGGTTTACTGTTGGTGTTTTCTTAGGTTGTGGTCATGGGTTGAGGGTAGTGCTCGTGGACCCAGACGCTCCCAAGGTGCTTTTGCCTAGGCCTGACAGAAGAGCTGTCATGGTTGTGTCTTGTTTGTGGTTTCTCGACCTTTGATTTCCGTGCCACTATTGGGCACAATATTGCTTAAGCTTTAAAGGATATTTAATGGTTTTTGGAAAAGGGTTTTCCCAAAAGAAAGTTTTGGAAAGAAAAGAGTATAGATTTGAAAATGGTTTTGGAAAGAGTTTTCTGGTGTTTTTTGTTTGCGTTGGGGGCCAAGATACCTGAGGCGGAGATTCGTTGGGTCTTGGAGGTATGATACTCCTTGACTGTCGTTTCGAGGCTAGGGTTGTGGTCCACGGGTTGAGTTGTTTCGTGGCATGACGGGGAGGTATGATACTCCTGTTGTCGCTGTGAGCACTGAGGCTCGGGTGTTGTCGGGTGTGGAGGTTTGAGACTCCTTCCTGAGCACCGTGTGGAGGGCGCCGTGAGGAGGCGTACCCTGTGGTGGCCAGTGCGGGTGGGACGCATGCCCTGTAGCTGGTAGTGTCCTAAGAGACAAGACTGCCTTCCTAAGGAGGGGTTGGCTTTGTGAGTGTTCTCCTGAGAGAGGGGAATCGCGGGACGGTGATCACACCTGCACAGGGTGGCTTCACCGTGGCAGTGCAAAACGTTGGGGTCGCTCCTCAGTGGACTGCTTGTGGCCAGTGTTGTCTGCTTGGCGTCGGGCAGTTCGACACACTATTTGTGCTTGTGTTTGTGTAGAGTCTTTGTTTGGGAAATCAGGCTCTAGGCCTAGAGGAGGCTGTAGTTTTGGCACCTGTTGAGGCATAGTGCTTTCGGAGCGGTGGCTCCATTGTTTGGGAGCAGTGGCTCTGTTGTTGTGGGAGCAGAGGCTCCATGGCTTGGTGTGTGCTTGGGTCCATATGGGACCATGTTGTGCAGAGTAGAGTCTCTGTAGTTGTGCTTTTGGTGTTGTTTTGGGCTTGAGATGGCGAGAGTCGCTTTCTAGGGCATGCATAAAAGGTTTTAAAAGTGCACGCATGTGGTTTTGAAAACAAAAGAAATAATATTTAAGGCATGGTTTTGTGATTTTGTGGCCTGCTGGGTAGTGATAGACTGCTTGGTTTGGTGTTGCGGCGTCCGAGAGGGATGCCAGTGCTTGTGTGCTGGGTGTCGGTGGATTGCCCTTTTGGCTGTTGGCATCCGAGTGTGATGCTTGTGCTTGGTTGCCCTCGGCATAGGTTGCCGAGTTGTAGGTGGGGTGCGTGCTAGGTGACCGTTGAGTGGTCACTCACATGTGCTTTTTTGTGTGTTTTTGGCAGGTGCAGGATAATAGCTGTTGGTTGCTAGTGCATATATGAGGAGTCATGCCACCACACATCAGAGATCCAGGTGAGCGATAGTTTAGTTTATTTCTTGTTGTTTATTGGTTTTTATTTCCTGTTAAGAGTACTTAGTCTTAGTTACATCATTAGTGTAATTGTTGGTTAATAATAAAGATAAAACAAGTAATAAAAATTTGTTGCTAGGTTTAGTGGTAGCGACTTGGGGGTCTTTACAGACAGACTGGATAAATTTGATCGACTGAATCAGGGATCAAGGGGATATTCTAGAAGCCCAAAATGGTATGCCGAATTAATTTGGCATACCGCCAAATGAACCCAGGGCATCCAAAACGAGTCCCAAAGTCCCAAACCTTGCAAACACCCACACAAACCAAGCAAACGATATATCAAAATGAAGATCTTGAGGAAATCTTCCAAATCAGATAAGCAATACAAAGATCCATTAAGCGGATCTCAAGAAATCAACAAAAATCCACAAAGGGCACTATTCTCCCCACACAATAAATACAACCATAAATGGCTCACAAATGCTCAATAAATGTAATTAAATTTACTATAATTACGAAGACATTATCAAATTGGAAATAAAAAAGAAATCCACTAGGTGCGTATCTCCACTGAAGGTGCAGTAGCGACGACCAGTGAATGGCAGACGATGGTGCTCCTCCTCCACTAGCTACTCCTCTCCACTTCCTCCACGCAACAACACGATGAAGACCAAGGCGGCGGCATGGCAGCAGCGACACTCCTTCTTTGGCCATCTCCCTCTCTCTCTCACCTTCTCATCTCACCCCTCTTGTCACTCTGTCTCTCCCTCACACGTGTGAGAGAAAAAGAAGGAGAAGAAGAAGTGAAGGAATGGCTGGGGCCTAAGGAAGAGAAAGAGAAAGATAGGAAAGGAAGAAGGAAAGGAAAGAAAGGAAAGAAGGGAGCCACAACACGAGACCAAATCACGCGACCTTCTACATCCACGTGGCTCACGCCAGTTGAGATCAGCCACCTAAGCATGCCAACCAAACTCCACAACCTAGAAAAAACCCATAAAACTCTTATCAAGGTCGACATAGCGCCCGAACCATACAACACTAACGGGCTAGAAACCCACAATCTAAGCAAAAGACACCATTGAGGACGTGTCTAACATTGGACACTAGGGTCTCAACGCCCAACACACCTGAATACCACCTTAATTATCTAACCAAAGTACTATTTCCAAATCTGGGTCTGTAGACACCCCCATATGCTTGCAACTGGACAAAACCCCAAGAAGACCCTAAAAATCCTAAAAAATCAAACAAAACCATAAAAACCAAAAAAATCCTAAAAAATCCTAAAAAAAAAAATCCTAAAACCCCTAGAAAAACCCTAAACCTAGGTTAAACCCAAATTCAAACCTTAAACCCTAGGTTAAGACCTAAACCAAATTCAAAACCCTAGGTTAGGACCTAAACCAAACTCAAAAGCATAATCCAAACCCTAAAATCTAGGTCAAACCCTAAGTCAAACCCTAAACCATAAGTCAAACCCTAAACCATAAGTCAAACCCCAACAACCTTAACCACTTCCCACTTCACTCCAACAACCTTAACCACTTCCCACTTCACTCTAACCACCTTAACCACCTCCCACTCTAACCATAACAACCAACTAAGCCAATTGGAAGCCTATAAATAACTCCATTTGCAAGTGAGAAAGGAGGTTGAAAATTTTGAGTGGAGAGCTCCCCAAGCTTTTTCCTCCCAATTAGAGCAACCAAAGTGATCCTGGAGCAAGGAGGAAGCTCATGGAGGAGAGAAATCAGAGTTTTTAGCCATCTCCGGCGAGCTCCGGTGGCCTCCTACGAGCTCCGACGGCTAAGCTCACTGCCAGTCAAGGTACGCCCTCCACAAGCCTCAATTTCTCTACATTTTAGCTTCCTGGATCTCCCTCTTCCTTCCCTGATTGATTCCAGTCAAGCCAGAGGCATTCCTAGGTTAGAATCAAGCTCTCACATCTCGCCGAAGCAATTCTCTGGTGGCTTAGGTGGGGGCATGAATCCACTGGTTGATTTGAGCCCTAGAGCATTAGATCTTCCTGCCCTAGTCTCCCTTAAGCTCTTTCGATCCTCTGCATGCTGTTTCAACACCACGCTGAGCCTTTAGATGCTGGTTGTTAGAGTTGCGCATCGTTGCCGTCGTTGGGGAAGAAGACTGATAACAGCGATGGGACGCGTGCCTCCCCAAGCATCCAGAAACATTCCACGACGCGCCCCTAACACTCCGGAGCCATTGAAGCCAAGCCTCGTGCATTGGATCACCACCACAGTCGAGCTCGCCGGAGTTGGATCGCATCGACAGCGATAGAGGTCCGAGGATGGGAGGAGTGTCCCATTCTTGCTTCTAGAAGAGAGGAAATGTTCCTCACCTCACCGCCAAGCTTCTTGGACCCCTAAGCGATGCACTGCAGCCATCCAGCACCTCTTTCTTCTCCGACGCTGTCACCGGAGCTGTCCTGATGGCGAGAGAGGTGGGAGGCCTACTCTAGCCGTCGAACCTTCGATCCAGACCATTGGATCTTTCCCTCTCCTCCTCTTCTTGCTCCCCATGAGGTCTGATCTTCGATCAGGCTTTGGGATGCTCTGGAGGGGCATCTTTGGCAGTCGTTGACGGTGGAGTTCCGTTGTTGATGACCATCGATTCATTTTTCTTAAAAAAAAATAAAAAAATAAGTTTTCTTTTAAATAACTTTTGAAACTTTTGTTTTCTTACAGTTAGGTCCTTTTCTTACAAGTAGGTCCTTGCAATGTGCCCCCTGAATAAAGTTGTTAATGCCTTTCATGCTTTAAACTTTAATATAAGCCCCCTGATTTGCTTTTCTTACATTTTAAATCCAACATTTTGCATAAAAAACCCTGAGCTTTGTTGAAATAGTTTTGAATGCATATTTCTTTGTCAAAATTGCAAATTAAATCCTGAGAATTTAAATATTTGCTCAAATGTGACCTAAATTGCACTTTAGCCCCTAAATTGAACTGATTTTTCACTGAATGCATGTTTTCTAGGGTAAATTTACATGTCAGCCCCTGAAACTTTCTTTTTTCAAACATGGATTCTTGTTCTTGCATATTTTACCCTAAATTTCCATAGAATTGCATTAAATACATGTTTTGATGGAAGAATTGCACTTTGATCCCTAGGAATCTTTAATTTGACCAAAAATGCACAGATTTGCACATTTGATCCCAGATTTCTTCAAAATTACATGAAATGTGTTTTTCCTATGTAATTTTGATGATTTAGCTTCAAAATTTCAGGTTTCACTCAGAATTTGGGATTTTTGCACAAAAGCCCCTGGAGTTTACATTTTCACACTCTTGCATGCATTTTGCACATTTTATTGCTATTTTTCATGCGTATTTTCTCATGATTTCTTCCTTACTTCGTGCATGCATTTTTAACTCTTTTCGAGCATCGTTTTCTAGATTTCTTTCGACTTTCGCATTTTTGATTTGATTTAGCTTTCCATTGCTCGAGGGCGTACATTAACAAGCTTAACAATGCCGACATTGTCCCGAATGAGGATTATTTTCCCTAATTTGATTTTCTCGGATTTATGCAAGTTTCCGCTGATTTGCGAGACGCTTTTCGAGAGTTTCTCGATTTTCACAATTTTCCTCATCGCCCACGGGCGTACAGTAAAGTGGCATTCTCAATGCCTACATTTGTCCCTTGGATTATTTTTTTTTTCCTTTATTTCATTTCTTCTCTTAGATTTGGCATGTTTTCGCAGTCATCTTTAGCATGAGCATTCAGGATAGGCAAGCACACACACAAATAGACCATTGGCAAGTAGGAAACCTAGAAAGACCGAGTTCCTCGGGCACATGGGGGTGCCTAACTCCTTCCCTATGCGTTACAAGAATCCTTAATCTTTCTCTGGCCCGCATTGTTTTGTGCACTACATCCATTAGGCACGGAGCATGCATATGTTTTCTTCGCCTTGTTTTTTTTGTTTTTCCTTTGTGTTTTGTTTGCCTCGTCTTTCCATTAAAAGACTAGGTAGCGACTTCTTTCCTTATCCTTTCTTATCTTCCCTTGGTGTTTCCGAGTTTAGTCTTCTTCTTCGGATTCACCATCTTTGCTGTGACCGTATCGGGACTCCTCGTGTGCTTCCACGCACCGTAAGGAGAGCCGTGCAGGGTTCCACTGGCATGGTCATAGGGTCGTTATAGCTTAACCCCCTTAAAGGGATTTCGCCCTCGAAATTCTTGAGGTGAAACACCTAGGGCACCAAATCCATGACCCTAGCCAGCTGCCCAACGTGTCACCCAAAAACTCACGACTTGTAGGAGAAATCTACACTTCACAAGGCCTTTTCTTCTTGCTTAGGTTCAAAGCGATATCAAGGACTCAGCTCTCCTTGAGTTCAAACATCACCAAAAGTTCTAAGTGAAGTCTTTTTCGGGCAAAAAATCTCCACCCAAAGGCTCCAAAATAGTGTCTTCCAGGATCACGAAACATCTAGAGCACCCTTGGAGACACAAAACATAGGATTAGCCAGGTGCAGCCAGTTCCTATCGGCATCTGCTACACTACCTTGATGCACAACTTGATTAGAGTCACATTAAACACTAAACCACTAGCTTAGTAACACCTCTCATCATCTTGGAAAACCTCCTCTAATCCAAGGTACGAGAGAATCTAAATACTAAGACACAACAAAGCTCTTCGTGGATCTGGAGTATACCAACAGACTAGCCAACCATGTGCTATCAGTCTCTAGGAAGTGATTCCTAGATCGACACTCCACGGGATCTAAAGCACAACTTCCATTGTGGCCAACACCAAACACGTGGGTGGATAGTTCCTCTCCTGATTCTCCCAACTGGGAAGAACCATAAATCACCATATTGCCTCATCGCAACAGGAACTTATTCCAACCCGGAAGAACATTGGTGGACTCATCACAACTTGTTGTGATGGCAGCCTTACAGGTTTAGATGTGAGGCAGTCAAAACATACTTTAACCACTTATTAAGTGTGAAGCTCACGTCAAGGATACTACAATCCAGAGTCTTGGCCATAGGAACCATTGTTTCCAGTGAAACACCACACCAATGGTAAGGACCACTCGGGAGTCGAACTCAGATGGATTTCCAAACTAAAGCAACTCCCAGCAAGAGTGTCTGAACCAACAAGAGTTGTTCCTTCTCTCTAGCAGACCTCTCTGTGGTGCCACTATCCCAAAGATACCACTGTTAGACCCCTCAGAATAGTTCATCTGAATCAGGAAGCAGCCGCTCGGAGGAAAACACGTGGGATCACGCCCACCAGCTCTACTAGCATTGCCACCAAACGAGATAGGTAGCCGACTCTACTTGACTCGCCCCATCTCCACCGCAGAAACCCAAAACCCAAAAGTAGACATAGGAGAAAGGAAATCTCCACAGATCAAACAGCGCTACGCTATTCGATCCACAAGCAAACAAGAAAAACAACATCAGGACACCCTAAGGAAAGCATTGGAGAAATGAGTCTTCATCGGCCAAACAACATAAAGCCGTCGAGCCACTACCAACCAAGGCAACTAGGTATCCCGACAAGATACCTTAGACAACACACAACAAGCAACATACTAGGCTATGCCATTCCATGCCAAGTCCCAACCAACATGTGCAACACAACCGCATAACACTAATGCGTGACTCCATGTGCACCCCCTAGATAATCCCGTCCTCAGACAGAGTATCTAGAAGAAACAACATAGACTTGGGGAACTCACCAGAGCCACCCAAAAACAACAACACACTCCTAAGGACCCACTGTAGACACCCCGATTTTGAGGTAGTTCATTGATAAGGCTCCAATTGTTGCTTTAGATATGGCTGACCCTTGGACCAATCCCTAAACCCATAGCAAGCTTGCAGCCGAGTTAGAAAATCATGCCAATAGGGGAGAGCACCAACCTAGCACACCAACCTAGCACACCAACGTAGCACACTTCCCTAGCACACATAGGTGGTGCACATCCCTAGCGCACATTCCTGGCGCACAACGCTGCGCAGGCTGCGACTGCTGGCTTTCCACCTTCCTTGGCCGTTACCTCCAGTAGTGAATGTGTCGTGGAATATTCCGGGCTCTTCGTCTGCGAGGCTCTCCTTATACCCGTAACTCACCCCTGAGAGTTCCCTATAAAAGGACCCCCATAGGCACCACTTTCAAAGGATGAAATCTTGAGAGCTGAGAATCCTGAGTAGAAATCCCTACGTCCAGCCATTTCCTACTCTAAAAACCCTACCTCTGTACGAGCTTCTCCACCAGTCCAGCAGCCTGTTTTCATTCACTGGAGCACCTCTTTGCGTCCTAGAGCCTTCCAAAGCAGCAAAGGTTTTCTTATCTCTGATATCGCGAAGAAGGAACACATCGTGAGGTAGGCATTCTACCTCCCTTTTTATTTCTTGATGGTGTCTTAGAACTGAATAAAGCATGCTTAAAACTCTACGAATGATTTGTTTTGTTCCATGTTCATGAAGTTCTTGTGATATCATGCTTGTTAATCCATGTTTGCACTTCTAGCATGTAATCAACACGTGTTGTTGCTCCATGTTTAATATTTTTACCATGCACCATATACGCCCTTGCACGTAGAAGCATGCACATTTGATCAACATTTACACATGTTTTGATTCGTTTCATCCAGATCATGCTTGTTCTTGAATATTTCACACATTTGCATGCATGAACCCATCAACTTGCCTTGGCTTCAAATGCATTTGTTTTCATGGTGAATCTTGACCCTATGCACTCGTAGCATGTTTTCCAGTTTTTATCATGGCGTAATCCTTTTAGCACTTGCATGGATCCCCCTTGTATCTCTGCTGGGTGGGTTCTGGATCGGGTCACAGTCTAATCTAGAATCCTTGGGGCGCATATCCCTGTCGCACCTAACCCACACACTAATCTGGCGCACTCAGCAGGCGCACCAGACTGGTCAGAGATCAGTGCACTTGCATTAGCATCATACTTGCATGGCTTTATTGCAGAGTTTTGAGCTTGTTTCTTTCTGATTGATTCTCTGGTCTGCCAAGATGCCTCCAGCATGTTTTTAGCTTTCAATCAAACTGTTTTCCATTTGCTTTTTCTGCTTTGTTATTCAGCTCCAAGCTGCATCTGGTAGACTGATTGCACCTTACTCCCTTGTGAGAATCATGTGTATCAGTCCATGATCCAGAGGCTTGGCTGGATCATTGCTTCCTGCATTTAGTTCACATAGTTTGAGATCTTGTGTGAGGCTTCAGGCCCTTGAGCTCAAGGTCATTGCATTGCATTTACATGTTTAAATCTTTAAAAGCTTGTTTTCCAAGTTTTTCCAGAATGATTTCTGCTGCATGCTTTTCCAGAGTGCATTCTCTGATGTTTTGCTTTGCTTTGCTTTCTGTGTTTTACACTCTGCATACATTACTGGCCCACCTAGACGCACATAGGTGGCGCTCCAGATTGACGCACTAGTTTGGCGCACCAAACAGGCGCATAATCCTATTTTCAGTAGCATACAACATGTTTTTCATGTGTTTTGCCTGCTTTCTCGATCCGATTTGCTTCTGGGTTTTCATCTGATTTTCTTCCTTGATGCATTAGGAAGGCACATCTTTGTTTTCAGCAGTTTTCCTACATCTTAGCTTGCATTTAGGCATATAGTAAGCAAGGATGATAAATCGTTCAAGATATCATATCCCTGATCTTATTATGCAATACTCTTGCATCAACTCTTAGCCCGACACATGAGCGATATTTCTGAGCATTAGGACACACCCCTGCACATCATGCACCTATACTTTAGACACCATATATAAGCATGGCATGGCATATTGCCCTCGGGCGTACAACAAAGGCTGCAAAGTCGACATTTTCTAAGCAAAAGAGAAATCAATAGAAAGACTGATTTATCGGGCGTACGAGGGTGCCTAATACCTTTCTCGTACGTAATAGGGATCCTTACCCGCATTTCTGGTTTGCACAACCCCCTTTTATTTGTTTGCATGATTTTTCATGTGTTTTATGGTTTTCCTCGTTTTTTATAATAGACTAGGTGGCGACTCCTGCATTTTGCATTTTTTCCCTTTTCTTTTTGCCATGGCTTTGCCGCTTCTTTGGCACACATACCACCTACCCGTGGGCCACCCCCGTCGACATGGTTACAGGAACTGGCGACTCCGCTGGGGATAATCAGATCCCAGCTTCACTTTGATTTCTCTTTTTCGGCTTTTCTTGATTTATCTTTCCATGCCATGCCTTGCCATCCTTGGAGTAGTGTCTTCCTTTGCATGCATCTCACTTTACTATATTGTTTTCACACTTTTGCCATGTCACTACCTTTTGCACATATTATAGCACATGCTTTTATTCATGTCTACTTGTCTGTTTATTTCCCTTCCTGTTATGCCATGCCTAGGAGAAATAGAGACATGCTTGCTTCCCCTTTTGGCTAATAAAAACTTAAAACAACCAAAATCAAAGCATAAGGCAAACTAGGGACAAATTGCAAATCTTCCCCCCATGGCTTAATAAATTGGCAAGTAAAAAATTTAAAGCACACTTCGCATACATCATATAGGGCATGCTGTTGGAAAAATCTATTAATATGTTTTGATGATAACAAATGAAATGTGATTGAAGATTAATAATCACTTAAGAAAATATGACAAGTAGTTATTAAAAGTCAAATATTCAATTATACACACTTGTGAATCTACAT